>JANAVB010039258.1:0-39046 GCA_029216955.1 Iris pallida | reverse complement strand
CTGGAGATCCCAAGGTGAGTCCTCCCCGGTGAGGTTGGATTGAGCTAGATAGACATCGACATTTTGGAGTGCTTCGCTTAATGCAACACGAACGTCCTTGGAGAGCCTTAGGAGTTCGTACAGTGATAACTTGGCCGGTGTGTTGGCCAGTTGCGCTAAAATGTCAAAGTTGTAGGGCCTCTCTAGCCCTTGGGTTGCCTCTTTTCGAGGGATTTGTCGAAGCGAGTCTCCCTCGGCCTAGGCTTGTCGGTCGTCGAAGGCTGAGCCGGTCCCGGAGCATCAGTTGTAGTGGGTTGATGGTTTTCAGCTGGATTGTCAACCACAGGTTGTGATTGCGCTCCGGACCTTGTGACGACGGCTGTAGCTTCCTCGTTATCTGCCGAGATTGTGTGGCAGGTCCTGACCTTTCCACTTTTTTTTGTCGGTGGAAGATAGTGTGGGCCGAGTAACTTCTGACACCAAGTCTGGATGGATCCACATGACCTCCCCTCAAGATATGGTGAGGGGTACTAGACCGACAGCCTGATCTCGGGGGGGTGGAAGATTGGTAATCTCCATTGTCGCTAGAGGGACGGGGACTACCCCGTCTTAAGTCTCCGTCGGAGGGAAGCTGCCGAATTGTACGGACACCATATTGGCCGCCACGATTACCTCTTCGAAATCGATAGCCAGAGCGTTCGAATCGATGAGGTTTTGTATGTACCATTTTAGCTGGTAGCAATCATGTGTAGCATGATGGACATAGCGATGATAATGGCAGTACTTTGGATTCTCCATCTCTGTCGGCCGAGGTTCCTCTTGGTGGAGGAAGCTGAATCCTGTCCCCTTGTATGAGCATGTCCAAGATGGGCTTAACGTGACCGTCTTCGAAGGAGTTAGTAATTTGCGACCATTGTTTGTCTGCTGCCTTCGGCTCAGGTTTTTTGCTGTATCGGCCACCATAGCCTGCTTTCCCTTGCTGTCCCGATTGTTGGAGGGGCTACCCCCATTAACGTTGTTGGGACGCTTGCCCTTGTTTTCTTCTTCCGAGATGTGCAATCCCAGTTGGCAAGCCTTCTTCAGTCGTTCTTCGGCGCTTGTGGCGTTGATGATGAACGTCTTCCAGTCTTTGAACTGACTTTCGCCCATCCAGAGACTAATTGTTGGAAGCAGTCTCTTTTGGCAAATTTTAATCAAAGAGGAATCTGGATTTCCGGAGGGCAGCTTCATGGCGGTTTGGCGGAATCGCTCAATGTAGTTCCTTGTCAACTCCTTCTCCATTAGACGACGTCCATGAGGGTGGACATGGTGACGTCCTGTCCTACTTTGTAGAATCTCTCCAAGAACAGGCGCTTGAAGCCGACGAAGGAGTGGATGCAGTTGTCCGGCAGATTGCGATACCAGTCGAAGGCGACTCCTTCCACTGCCCCGATGAATAATCGCGTGAGGATAGCATCATCATGGGGTAGATGGTCGGTGGTAACCTCGAAGTAAGTGATGTACCGACTTGCTGAGGTCTTGCCATCATATGGGTTGATATTGAACGACTTATATTTTGGTGGGAATGGAACATCCCTCCATTTAGCAGGGTATGGTTGCCGAATTCTGAGGTCTTGAGCATTTTCTCGGGCATACAACATGGCTCGAAGCTCCTGAACCTCTCTCCTTACTTCTCGGGCCTCATCTGTCGTGGTAGGGACTGTTATTTCGGGAGGATTGTTGCCCGGGTTCGATGCTGCAGAATTCGAGTCCGCATTGACCGCGGGACCCGCGCTTGTTTGGCCAGGCGTCCCTCCTTGCATAGTTGGAAGGGCTGCTTTAATCTCGTCTACAGACTTGACCAAAGCAAGTAATATGGCTTCGAGACTGTCGATGCGCTGGCGATCAATGGAACCACCTTGATTGCTGTCCGTCATGAACACCGTCCTTACATGAGGAGTGATGGAAGGAACGGTGGAGGATGTGCCCTCCGAGTCGTACCCATGTACCGAGAAGTTATCGGGATATGTGGGAATATTGTCTTTGGTTCGACTCGGAGGGAACAGTACCCCCAGATTAGAGTCTGCTTCGTCTTGAGAGTCATGGATGTCCTCGGGGACATCGGCGTCTGTTGTACCTGATGGGAGAATTATTTCCCCGGGTTCGTCTCCTTGAAACACCGGATTGTTGTGGATGTTCGGAGGACTGCTACCCTCAACCCCCAGCGATGTGGATGATGAATTTCCCACTACAGTAGATTTCGTCTTTGAACGGGTGTGTTGGAATACTCCGGTAGAGGACAACCGTTTAGACGACAGTTTCTTAGCTGTAGTGGTTGAGGTCTTCGAGGTGAGATGCTTGCTTCTTCCCTCTCCCCTCGACGAGGACTTTCTGAGTGGAATTGCAGGAGACAACAGGAGGTGCCTCATCTTCTGAGCTCGGACGCTGTAGTCTTTGGAAGACTGACGGTCGATCTTTCATCACTGCCGCGTTGTTGCAATAGCAGTTGACGATGATTTGGGTGCAGTGACGTCCAAGCGAGGACTCTTTGCACACCGAAGCCCCATCTCTTTCCTTGCGCTTGTGGAGGATATCCTCACGCAGGTCAGAGAAACCACTCTGTCCGTTCGCCGCCGGGGGCTGGATTCGAGTAGTTCTGTACAACTTTCCATCAGAGGCCCGCGTGATAATCAGCGGGACGCCCCGATGGTCAGAGGTTGGGGCAGCTGACTGGGCTTGGTGAGCTCGCGCTGCCCTAGACTTCCTCCTTTTAGCACTTGCGGGTGCGTAATAGGAGGAGTCCAAGTTGAATACCACAGAGACTGGCTTATCATCCAGATAACCATCAGAGTCAGGACCGTACGAGAGACGGTCGAAGACTGATCGAGAGGAGCGTGGAATGGATGCTATGCGGCTAGAATTGAGTACCGTACAGGCTGTCTGCATGCGGTTGTCTTCTGTTGTTGGATGAGTTATTTTTGTGCGGCTAGGAGTCACGACCATGTAGGCGGGCCGCATACGGTTGGCAATTTGGCCGCATGGTTTTCTGCAAGCGATTGACTTCCATAGCCGCATGAGTTTCATCCATGTGATTGGCAACTGTAGCCGCATAAGCCATGCGGCTGACAGATGTGATCGCATGATTTTTCTTCATGCGGCTAGCGGATGTGGCCGCATGAGCTTTTTCCATGCGGCTAGCACCCCCATGCAGCTCGTTCGCGTAGAGTTCCTCTTGGCCTCCACTCTCTGCGAGCCTTCGTCGTGCGGGTGCGCTTCTGGACCGGGCCAGCACTTCCTTCGGAGAGCATCTCTTCAAACGCCTGTTGGTCGAAACGGACGACCATCTTTTGTTGCGTGGAGCCAAGTTTGGCTGCATTCGACTGCGTCACCAACTCCTCGCCGTGAGAAGTTTTTCCCCAGCAAAGTCGCCATCGTGTTTGCCATGAAATATAAAAGAACAGAACAATTATCGGAGGATCGGACTTTTACTTCACGTTACAAACTCGCTTGTACAAAGAAAGCCTAGGGATGAAAACCTAGGTACAGCAATCTAAGTACAATTGTTTATTTTTGATTATGGAGGGTGACGATAGAGGCTCGGGAAGGCGACGACAGCCCTGCCTTACTCCTTGGACGATCGGTATGCAGCCTTGGCTCCTGTGAAGAGATGGTTGGCGTTAATGAAAAAATGGTCTTCTTGCTCTCTCTCGAGTTGCTCTTCTGACTTCTCTCTTTCTCTGTGTATTTTCTCTCTGATTATTAGGGGGGAAGCTCTCTCTGTCTCTCTCCTTCTGATCGTGTCCCCTTTTTTTTTACAAGGGAATGGCACCTTGCTATTTATAGTAGTGGGGGCATCATTAGGGTTTGGATGATTACCTATTCTCAAAATGGCGGCGACCTGATGTATAATCAATCTGGACCATTCGTTTAAGGCGTGAAGGATCTGGCCATAAATGGGGATAATATTGAATCCTATGAATGATTAATGCTGATTGCTTTAAATCTTCATGATTGGCTGTGTCAAGCTTGGATCTCTCACCACGTGTCCCATTAGCTTGATCAGGAATGATATGACCTGATCTCATTAACTATGAGGATAACGTTAAATAGGTCATTAGGATCTGATAAATCTCTGATTGATCTGCATCCCATAATCATCCTTACTACCAGCTGTTAAGTCGTGGGGGCCATTGAATCTATGCCACGTGTCTTAATGGTGGATCCTATCAGAACCGCATGAGACAGCGTCTCAGTGAACCGCATAAGTATAGTACTCACGAGCCGCATGGGATGGCTTCTTGGTGGGCCGCATAGATATAGTACTCACGAGCCGCATCGGATGGCTTCTTGGTGAACCGCATGAAGATGATTCTTGCCAGCCGCATGGGATGACTTCTTGGTGAGCCGCATAGGTGTAGTACTCGCGAGCCGCATATGATGGCTTCTTGGTGAGCCGCAGGAAGATGATTCTTGCCAGCCGCATGGGGCTATTCTTCAAGTGAGCCGCATGGGAGTAGCCACATGGCAATCTCGGATCGTGTCGAAGATTTTCTCCTGTTCCCAAAGAGTCTGTCATTATGACAGGGCCATTATGACACTTCATGTCAGAGCCGTCAGCTGTTAAATCATGGCAGAGCAAAATAGGGCCATTGCTCGATGGCCAGCTATGTGAAGGGGTCCCATGAGGACACGTGGCGTTGATCGAGCAGCATATCTCTGTTGGTCGTATGTGAGCTGCATGTACTTCTGAGCCGCATGCGGCTAGGGGGCTCTTTGAACCGTATAGGACTGTCCATATGTAAGCCGCATGGACTCTCCTGCAACGAGCCGCATGAGACTAAGAGTCTCTCTGAATCGCATGGGACCATTCCTGTATGAGCCGCATGGGGTTCTCCTGTTCCGAGCCGCATAGATCATTATTCTGATATTTTCCATGCTTCTACAATCATGTAGGACTATTTAGACAGTGATGAAAACACAAGGACCTAGGATTTAACAGTTAACAATTATTGAAATAAAAAGAAGAAACAGTTTTCAGTCAATTCAAGAAGGAAATTGATTACAATTTAATATCTCAAACTTCCTACCAAAAGCCCTTAATTGAATGCAAAGGCTAAGCCATCATGTATTATGAAATGTGGCAATCATCATTAGTGAAACAACAACATAATGACAGGGAATTAAATGGGTTTGAATACTGGAATCTCACAGTATCAGTGAGTATCAGAAATAACCCCCAAAACTCATGTTCGAATCAAAATTTCTAAACAAAACTTAAACTGACACGTAACCTAATGTAAACAGGAATCACATAACATATTTATAACCTAAACATTCATTAAAACATAGTTTAAAAACATTAAAAATGATTTAAACACCAGAACCAAATAATACACCAGACCGCACAGTGTATTCCCCGTGCACACGGAATAGCGTGTTCGACATGACACGAGGACTCATGAAACTTTACGAGCCTCGTGTCAGACAGTGCCCCAATACGTGTGTCAAAATCAGGTGTTGAAGTGGCGTGTGCACTGCACAGCAAGCCCCGAGTAGCAGGGCACGCACAGGGCCGCGCGCGCACACACGCACCCGCGTGTTCTCGTGTCCCCCGTAGCCCGACACGACACGAAAACCACATCAAGACACTAAAAACCTATAAGCAAGACCAAAACCCTAATTTCTATTCAAAAACATTTCTAAAACTCAACCGAAATGTCCTTTGGGGCATTTCGTCGAACACATGCACCATGTCACTGATACATGTCCAATAGGACACGAATTGGACACAAAACTTAGGGTTAGCTATTCCTACAGCTAGGTTAGGGCTAGGGCATCCTATTAATGATTTTAACAGAATTTAAGAGCAATAGAAGGAATTACCTATAGGTGAACAATGGGTCAAAATCTCCAAATAGGAAGAGCTCCACAAACCACCAAACTTCCTCAAATTGTGTTCTTCCTGCAATACTCATTAATAACAGCAAGAAAACCATTATTAGGTCCTAATGCAATTTGTTTGAAGAAATTTGGAGAAGAAATGGATTTTCTAAGGATTTACAGGATGGGGACTCACCTCTTCCAAATGGCAAAGTTTCTTAAAGAGGCAACCCTAATTTTAAGAGGATATAAATAGGGGGGCTGATCATAGGGGCTGGTCAGATTTTCTAGGGTTAGGGCTTGGTTCAATGGGTGTGGGCTATGGGCCATTAAGCCTATTAGTCATAAAATGATTTGTGACTTCACAAGCCATTCCTCAATCAAACTAGCTCCTATTTTTCCCAAATTAATTCCAATGAGTCAAACCTCACTAACTTAAGTCAACCTAGGTTTTCAAATCCTAATCACTTAGCCATGACCTAGGTTAGCCACTAGGTTAGTCTCCAAAGTCAACATAAGTCAAGTCAACTAAAACACCAAAATCAATTATACTAAAAATCTCTAAAAAAATACATTAATTCCAATAAATCTAAATAATACATAATATTTCTCAAAATTTTAAAAATGACCAAAATACCCTCATTTGGAAAATTGGGTGTTACAAAACTGATATTGGGTTGGATGCCTGAGTTTGAATTTCAAGTAAACCTGTGAACAGTTTCATTTACCAATTGCTACTCACTGTTTTGTTTATGCACACAACTGAGAATAGCCCCATATCTCACACACACATTATGATATGACACACTCAATGGTACACTCCTTTGACACTGCTATGCCACTCCAATTTATTTTATTTATTGTACTCTTCTAATGACCTGTACATTATAAGGATTAGAATATTATGGCATTGTATAATGTGCATATATATGAGATGCATATGTCAATGGATAGGTTGAGCATATAATTATTATAGGATAAATTGGCTTGGGTTATCTGCGACATACATTATATATATATATGGGATATCTAGTATTGTTTTCTTGTTTGAGAGTTATAGATGTGGATAAGTGTGATACCATGAATATATATGGTATAAGTATTGGGTAATAGGTTAAGGTCATGGGTGTAGGTAGGTAGGATTGGCTTTGACATGTAGCATGTGTAGGTGATGTGGGGTAGTCTAGATTTTAGTATTTTGAGGCTTATATATGTTAGAGTATAGGCCTGAGTATATATATATGAGGATATATATGATACATGATATATATTGTATATACTAGGTTGAGAGGTTGGCTAGATACTATATAAGAGTTATATGTATATATATGTGAGATGAGGTTGTGAGGGTTACCCTCATGTAGGCTAATAGCTAATTATGGGATATAGTAAACATGGTAATGGTACCTTGTGATATGGTTAATTATATATGGTATATATATATGCCTAGGTGTGGTTCATATTGTTTTTACATTTATTGTCTAGCCTTGATTGCCTAGACTAACTTGGTTAGGCCTAGTGAGACTTGAATGGACTAGATTGACCTAGTTGACTAGTGTAATTGACCAAGGTTGACAAAAGTTTGACTTGGACCTAGTTTGACCTAGACAGTTGACCAGGTTTGACTTAGAGTTAACTTTGACCTAGTGACCTAGAAATCATGTAGTTTGTATTGTAGCTTTTATTTTTCTTGTATTAAACATGTCATAACCCATATTACTCTGTTTAGGATATGGTGACTCCGGTGCAGACATATGATATTACACTACTCTTTTCAGAGTAGCAGGCGAGTACATTCTTTGATAGTTCTCTCATGTATTTGTCAATTACTGTACTTCAGTTCTAGTAAGCTGTATGTGATTCTCTGTTACAAACACGTATTGTTATTTCTGAATTCATGTATAGGACACACATACTTACTCGTCTTACCTCTATATTCGAATCACCATACGAATCACTATTCGAACCACCTACTCGTATCTTCATGTGCTGGTTGGACTTTTATTCGATTTATGTGTCGGATTTTGGATTCATTTGTATTAGATGGGCGAGAAAATACTTGATTAGACATGTGAACATTCCACTATTCGAACTACCCCCTGTGAATGATATTCGAATGATAGCCATCCCACACTTGGGCAGGTGTGCGATGTGCCGATTTAACCATAGTCGTTTACATGTCTATCTAAGTATTTTAAAACACACTTGAAGAATTTATTTGAATCATTGTTTGACTACTATTCGATCACTATTCGTATCACCTTATTCGAATCACCTTATTAGAACAATGATTAGAATCACATTCGACCATCTTGTATTAGACTCACATTGGAACTACACTTGACTCATATTATATCATCTGGACTTATATCATATTACTCTGGTTCAGCTAATTTCTATTTACAGTATTCATTGCTATGATTCTTCTCTTGTTTTACTTACCTTACTTTCCTTGTATCTTAATTGTTTCTCTATACCATCACCTGTATACAAACTACCATGTTCATCAATACAACTGTCTATAACTGCTTTATAGTTCCCTGTCATTTACTTGGAATTTCTTGATGAATTGTATTCGTTTCTGTCCTGACTGGACCTGTTGAAAATATTACAGATGATTGCCCTGAGGACATTTGCCCTACTTGCCTTGGAGCAGTAGATGGCTTAGTTACATTTGGCCCCGATACTCAGGAGTGATCGGAAGACTAGCTAGTAGACTGGTTTAGTTTTCATGTTTTAGAACTTGAATTGTAATAACTTGAGATATGAGTTTGTATTTGAGTTTGTTTGAGACATTATTATTTAGTAGTTTATAATTGTTGTTAGTCTTTAGATATAAACTTCTGTGTTATCTTATCATGCACAGACTGTGATTGAGATTTTATTACATCTATACTTGTCCTCCGTTCGGAGTTGAGTTTTGACAAGTACATTATATAATTGCGTAAGTTCTTGATTAGATAGTAACCTAGGACAGCGTTCTACCACCGACACTGCAGCGTAGGCTGGGCGCTGTTACGTACTCGTACCCTCACAGTGGGTGCGGGTCATGACAGATATGAGTAATCATGTAGCCTTTTTGGTTTAGACCTTTTTAGCAAATACTTTGAAAATAGAAATTGTATCACTTTTGTTTGTAAAAAAAAACCCATGTAAATCTTGAAAAATCATCTACAATAACAAAAGCGTAGAGTTTTTCGCCAAGACTGGCTACTCTACTATAACTAAATAAGTCCATATAAAGTAATTGCAAAGGTCGGGTAGTACTTACAGTGTTTATTGATTTAAAAGAAGATTTGGTAGCCTTATTCTTTTCACATTCGACACATATCATGTCTTTCTTGAATGTGATATCCGACAGTCCTCTGACTAGCTTCTTGGTGGATAGTCTGGATATAGTATCCATTTTGGCATGACCAAGACGCTGATGCCATAGGAGCTTTTCGTCTTTGTGAGCATAAAGGCATCTTCCTTTACTGTCAGTATCACTAGATAGATAGAAAATATAAATGTTATCTTTCCTTATCCCCTCAAAAGTGATGTCTCCAGTTGATCGATCATAGATAAAGCATTTAGTTTTCCTGAAGTTAATATCATAACCGTGATCAACAAGATGACTAATGCTGAGCAAGTTATGCTTTAACTCGGTCACTAAACAGACATCGTTAATGATAGGAGAGGGAGAATAACTAATTGTACCATTACTTGATGTAGCCTTTAAGATTATTGTCGAAAGAAACGTATCTTTCCTTTTTTATCGATAGTATTGTGAATAGATTTGCATTTCCAATCATATGGCGCGAGCACCCACTATCGAGAATTCACTTGCTTCTAGTTGAGGAGGGAAGGTCCACCTACACTACGAGTAGATGTGACCTTTGGTACCCAGATCCTTTTAGGTCCTGAGAGGTTAGACTTTGGTACCCATGCATATATATTTCTATCAACTAATCTTCTAATCCTATATTATGGAGAAATGTGTCCATGTAGGTTACAATATGTGCATTTAGCATGTATGTTTATACCAGGAGCATGTTGATAGTGGTGTCTATGAGTAGGGTGATGATATCCACGTGCAGCAGTAGAGTAAATATGGTGACTGTGTGCCAGCAGGGTAACTGTAATGATTATAGTAACTGCGTGCAGCAGAGTAGCTATAATGATTATAGCGACTATGTGCAGCAGCATGATGATAATGATTACTTATATGTGTCTTATGTACTGCATATGAATAGGTATACATGAAAGCATGATTTTGTTTAGCATGTAGATGAGTGTTCTTGTGGTGACGTACCTTTTGTGTTGGGTTGGCACGTGTTTGTAACTATGAGACTGAACTTGCGGTTGAATGACCTGCTTGCCCAGTTTAATCTCTAATTTCTTAGAGACAGCATTCAACACATCACATTCGGCAATTAGACCGTGTATTCTACTAGTATCAATTTTGAACTTTTTTTCTCTTCAGCAAGTTCTTTGTTTAATGCTGTGATCTCAAGTGTTTGTTTCTCAACGATTGATTCGGCATCGTGTAAGCTTAATTTAAGCTTAGATACCTCTTCAGTATTTTTGTGGGTGTAGTGTTTCTAACATCTTCTAGTAAACATAAAAGTTTATAGATCTCGGTTTCGTAGTCCTTGATCTTATCCTTTGCATGTTATTTATTATGATCACCTTTTTATGATCTTCAAGTAAATCACCAAAGGCATCACCAAGTTCATTAAAAGAGAATCACACTACCAAAATACAGTCAATTAGTGACAGATTTTTAGCGACGGAAAATTTTCGTCGGCGTTAGCGACGGATTTGCGGCAAATAGCCGACGGAGTACCGACGACATGCCGATACATTTTTTTCATTTAAGGGGGAGGAAAGGTCGCTTATCCGTCGCTAGTTCGTCGGAGACATAGCGACGGATACGCAGCCGTCGCTATGCAGTCAATTATTTGGCGGGAATTATTGGGAGAAGTGGCGGGAAAATTCTTCTACTACGTAGCGACGGATAGTCCGTCGGAAAGTATTAGATAGAGTGACGGATTAGCGATGGATAAAATCTGCCGCTGGTCGGAAGTCGTTAAATATACGTTACAGACTTAAATTGAAACGACGAGAGGAACTTTTATTCCCTCCAAATTTCATTCTTTCTCCTCTCTCTCTCTCTTCCGCGGCGATCGGACCTCACTCTCCTCTCTCTCTCTCTCCCACAGTGATCGACGACCTCTCATCTCTCTCTCCCAAAGGTAATCTCTCTCTCTCTCTCTTTCTCTCTTGGTGTCGTGGGTGTCGTGGGCTGCCGGGGGCGTCGTGGGACAGCGCGCGCAGGGGGCAGCGCGGGGCTGCGGCGGGCGGTGGCGCGTGCTGGGCAGCCCGTGGCTGCGACGACCACGTGCGGGGCTACGGCGGGCGGCGGGGGGCAGTGCGCTCCGGGGCAGCGGGGGGCGGCATGGGTGGCGCGCGTTGGGCAGCGCGGGGCTGGGGGCGGCAGTGGAGAGAAGCGTAGGGTTAAGGTTTGTTTATAATATGTATATAAATGCATATGCATTTGTATTATTATTATTATTATTATTATTATTATTGTTAGCATTATGCTATTTAATAGAATGTTTAGTTAGTTAATTTTAGCTATATATATATATATATATATATATATATTATATATATATATATATATTAATATATATATATATAATGGTTCAAAGTAAATGTTAGTTAGTTAATTTTAGCTATTAAACTAGTAAATTTAGCTATTATTATTATTAGCATTATGCTATTTAACTAGAATGTTAGTTAGTTAATTTGAGTCTATATATATTATATATATAGATATATTATATATATATATATATATATATATATATCAAGGTTCAAAGTATCGGTATCGGAATCGGTATCAACTTTTCTATGAGTATGGTATCGGCGATATCGGTAGTATCGGCAGTTCGGATCGGTATCGGTATCGGTATCGGAAGCGGTATTGGGCTTGTCTTAATAGAATGTTTTGTTCTCATTACTATCAAGTTAGCATTATGCTATTTAACTAGTAAATGTTAGATAGTTAATTTATTATATATATATCATTATATATATATATATATATATATTCATGGTTTAAAGTATCGGCCGATACCGACCGATACGGTCGATACCGATACGGTTTGGCATGTTCCGATCCGATACCGACAGATACCAAATATTGGCCAATGCCGACATTGGGGGTCTTTGTTCTGGTCAATTCGGCAAAGAAAATTAAACACAGCAGGAATAGTCCGATACCGATTCCGATACCGATATTGTGAACCTAGGTTGAAAGCATAATAAGGTTGTAGAAGCATGTAAAAGAATTCGATACTACCGATAATTATTTGTTTTCCAATACCAAAACATTCGATACTCCGATCCGAAACTACCGATACTCGATATCGCCGATACCAATACTCATAGGAAAAGTCCGATACCGATACTTTGAACATTGATATATATATATTTATTATATATATATATATATATATATATATATATAGCTAAAATTAACTAACTAACATTTACTAGTTAAATAGCATAATGCTAACTTGATAGTAATAAGAACAAAACATTCTATTAAAGACAAGCCCCGATACCGATTCCGATACCGATACCGATCCAAAACTGTCGTTACTACCGATATCGTCGATACCAATACTCATAGGAAAAGTCCGATACCGATTCCGATACCGATACTTTGAACCTTGATATATTGAACCTAGATATAGATATATATATATATATATATATAGATATATATATATATATATATATATATATATATATATATATATATATATATATATTATAATATTTCAAATAGGGGTAGTCTCTGTAATACTCATGAAACATAGGGGGGTTGTGTATATATATATATACATATATATTTATATATATATATATTTATATATATATATTTATATATATATAATATATATATATATATATATATATATATATATATATATATATACTGACCTCGTCAAGTTGAACCGTGTATAACATGCTCGACGCTTAAGAGGAATCATTTGGACTTAGTGGTATCTGTATCGAACTATCGGTATGGTATCGAACTATCGGTATCGGTATCGAACTATCGAACTATCGGTATCGAACTATCGGTATCGCTAGCGGACTATCGGTATCGCTATTGAACTATCGGTATCGGTATCGAACTATCGATATTGCACTATCGGTATCGGTATCGCACTATCGGTATCGGACTATTGGTATTAGTATCGCACTATCGGTATCGGTACTGAACTATCGGTATCGGTATCCGTATCCGTATGTACTTAGTATCGATCGTAGCAGATTAGTATCGGTATATCGGTTTGGTATATGTCGTATCGGATGGTATTGACCTTAGCGAATTGGTATCATCCTATCCGATATGTATCGGTCGTATAGCTAGGATTCATACCAGCCTTATCGATTCGGTATCGGCCATATCTGATAGGTATCGGCCGTATCAGATATGTATCGGCCGTATCATATTAGAATGGTGGAAGGTTTAGTAACAACTGCACCTAGATTTTTCTCTTCTCGAGCTAGAATACCATTGTAAGAGATTCACGAGAGAGTAAAAAAATCTCCTACATATTGATGTTTATGAGAGTGATTGGCCAATTATAGTAACACACATGCTGCATTTTCTATCAGAAAAGGAGAGATTGAAGGCAATAACATATAGAGTTGTATTTCGGAAGAAGACGAACTCCTATAAACTCTTTATTCACACATGCTGCATTTTACTTGATGAAGTAAGTGACTACACTTATATATTCTTATTTTCTCTAATAGTATATTTAGAGATAAAGTCAAAATGAGGACACCCGATATTACCGATGAGGGACTTCAAAGAGAGGTTGATTGTACATTTCCGTCATGGTTTCGCATATACATAAGTAACTGAGATTATAATTGAGGCTGATTTTACATATTCTTATAAAATACATAAGTAACTGAGACCGAGGATAATATATAATCTAAAACATTAAAATTATAAATATTTATTTACAGGTTTTATTGCATGAAACAAAACTCACTAATAAGAGTGTTCGTTATCTGGCATTGGGACCGAAGAGGCAAACAAAGACTTGGCCAGGCTATGTCGTTAATGGCTTCAGGTTTAAGGCAACTCAGAATGCTATAAATGTCGAATTTACCAATAACGGCATCAGTACCAAGGATTTTGGTGTTTGCATAAGAGGCACCATCTATGATGAAGAACCAGACTTTGACTATTATGGAGTGCTTCGGGATATTGTAGATTTACAATATACTTGCCCATACGATATGCATATTATGCTGTTCAAATGTGAGTGGTTCGATACGACACCAAATATCGGTTGGAGAATCGATAAACAATTTGGATTTGTCGATATAAATCATCACAGGAGGTATAGATGGTTCGATACGTTTGCGATAGCAAATCAGGCTATTCAAGTCTACTATACTAGCTACCCAAGGCATCGTAGAGATCGATTTGACTGGTGGGCGGTATGCAAGATAAAATCTAGAAATACATTTAACGTTGGAGACCCAGCATACCAAGAGGACCAGATCGAAAAGTCCTAATACTTGGGACAACACTCGGATACAATGGATGTTGAAGATATTATTGAGGAAAATAGAGGAAAAGAAGAGGTTGATACACAAGACTTAGCTGTAAAGAAGCGTCTTGTCCCAAATATTGAGGCAGAAGAAGAAAAAGAGGAAGAAGAAGACGAATTTGATGGAGATGAGGATACAGATAAAATCGACGATGAAGATAAGGATGAGGATGAGGATGAGGAGGAGG
This sequence comes from Iris pallida, assembly GCA_029216955.1. Classification (NCBI taxonomy): domain Eukaryota; kingdom Viridiplantae; phylum Streptophyta; class Magnoliopsida; order Asparagales; family Iridaceae; genus Iris; species Iris pallida. The sequence goes on along the minus strand of JANAVB010039258.1, from coordinate 24,387 downwards.
AGGAGGATGATGATGAAGACGAGGCCGAGAATGATGATGAAGACGAGGCCGAGAATGAGAACAAAGATGATGATTAGGTTAAATATTGTTGTATATTAAAAACACTTCCAATTACGTGAATTTAGTTTGACCTCATAAAAGCAATTACGTGAATTAATATTTTTTCGTTCGATTATTTACTTATTGCAGATGGCACTCCTAGTCTTTTTCATCGCGGTGGCACTCGTCTCCCTACTGGTGGTATGTATATTTTATTTTAGAATTTTATATTCATTTATACTTTTATATTGTTAATTATGTTTATGTGTTCTATTTACAGGTCATGATGGCTGGCCATGGTCGTGGTACTAGTGGTGGTCGTAGTGCTGGTGCTGGCGGTGGTGGTGGTCGTGGTCGTGGTCGTAATGGTGCTGGTGGTCGTGGTCGCATTCAATCTTCCCGAGATATGACCCCATCCAGCGAGCCCGACCCGGAGAGTACCCCGGGCACAGACGAATCAATCGTCGATCGACTACTTCATCGAGGCATAAGTCTGGATCTGCTAGTGGATCCGTTCTGCTATCGGACCCACCAGCGGACCCACCAGCGGACCCACCAGCGGATCCACCAGTGGATCCCCCAGTTACTGCATAGTGGGCCCCAAAGTACCCCCATACTCGGTTCTATCCGATTACTAGGGAGTACATGCGCCATCCGACGGCACCAGAGAGGCCGAGAGGCGAGTTTCGACGAGAGTTATGGCCCGCGGGGACCTCGTAAGTAAATTTAAGATAATTTATTAAATTTCTTTCATTTATTCAAGTTAATAATCCAGTCGTTTCTTCTTTGTAGGTTTTTTCTGTTTAATATTGTCAGGGCTCTTGGAGAAATTATCAGGGCTAACTTCCATGGTCCCTGCCTCAACTTTTCGTCGGTACCCCCAAACTTGAAGTAAGTCTGGCTCGACGAGTTGAGGGTATATATCTATATCTTCTAGTTAATTATTAGTTACTCTTTAATCAACCATTTTTTAAATTACATAGTAATTGAATTTGTATGTTAGATGACGTACTGGTGGCCCCCCCCCCCCCCCCCATCGCGAGGACGCCATCCGCGGGACCTACAAAAGTGTTGCCTCGAAGAAGATACGGGATATAATTCATGACCTGAAAATGGGGCAGACGAGGCCGAATTGGATCCGGCAGGACTATTATGAGGACCTCCTAGATATGATGAATACTCCTACGTACAAGGAAAAATCGGAGAAGGCGAAGGCGAACCGACGGGATGCTGGGCTTCATACGGGGGGATCCAGGCCCCACGCAGCGACGCTTGCAGATCTAGTGAGATACCGTAAATTTATTTCACTATCGAATTAGGTATTATTAATATACGAAGTTAATTAAGTTCTACGGAAATTTCGTATGCAGATCCAACGGGCGGTGAAGGAGGGAAGGGCGCCAGAATCGTTCACCATGTACGACGTCTTCCAGCATACGCACAAGAGACGGAAGGACGGGAGCTTCATCGACGAGAGGGCCAAAAAGACTGATGTAAGTACTTATGTTTATGAGATTTACGTTATAATTAGAAGTATTCGAATTATAACTTAGGTAAACTTAGGATTCACACTTAGCTTAGTGAAACATAAGATTTAGATTACAACTTAGGTAAATCTTATTAAAAAAATACATTCATTTGATAGGTTGTGTATCGTGAGGCCCTTAGTTGGGCTCAGTTAACTGAGACCGAGGATATCGGTGAAGCGACGCCCGCCCGGAGGCCCTCTTCTTTGGCCCCTCGCAATGACTTGTTCGTAGATACCGTCGATGGCTTTAAGAAAGGGCACATATACTGAGTCGGCTCCCTAGGGCCGTTGCACATGGCGATACAGAGATTTCCACCGACACCGTCTCCTCCCATGGCCCCGACAGATGACGATGTTAGGCTACAGCTTACGCAGCTGCATGAGGCGGTGTCGTCCTTACGAGAGCAAATTCTTACGTACTTTTTGCCTTCGTCTGCTGCTGTCGGTCCGTCTGCTGCTGGTGTCGGTCCATCTTCTACTGGTGCCGGTCCGTCGACTACTGCTCCCGGTCCTTCTTCCGTCGGTCATCTTTCTTTCAACCCTGCTGCCCCTCTGGTACCCGCCTCCGACTGTGATGACACTCCTTGATCTCATGTCGCCAGAGCAGCTACGTCGGTTTTCGAGCAGTGTCTACGATGACTTGCCGCCATACCTAGTGGAGCAGTATATTCATCGGTTACAGTAGGGATTACCACCATCGGGCAATCGAACACCTCCTCCTCCTTAAAGTATTATAATTAAGAAAATTTGAAATATTTGTGAGAATTTTGGAATATTTGTGGAAATTTCGGATTATTGGCGACGAATATTAGTTTATGATTTCAGAATATTTGTGATAATTTATATTGGTGTGCACTATATATTTGGTCTATGTGATTGTTGGATAATTGGTGTGCATTTTCATGATTGTTTGGTCTATGTGATTGTCTGGTTTATGCATATTTGTGTGAACAGGGAAAGCTCTGCATTTTTTTCAAAAAAATCTCAGTTAGCGACGGACTAGTGACCGCATAGCGACGAATATTTCCAGTTTTCGACTACTTTTCGATGGAATATCCGTCGCTACCTGGAGATTTGAAACTGTTTCCAGTTAGCGACGGGTGGTCGACAGATTCGCGTCGAAAAATCCATCGCTAAGGTTCTGGAAATACATAGTTCGACGGAATAGCGACGGAACATCAGTCGCTAAGGTTCTGGAATTACAAAGTCCGACGGACTAGCGACAGAACATCCGTCGCCAAGGTTCTAGAAATGCATGACATTTCCAGAACCATGGCGACGGATTATCCGTCACTAGTCCGTCGCTTCGTCGACGGATGAGCGACGGAATGTCGATGACTCATCCGTCGCCATGGTTCTGGAAATGCCAAGCATTTCCCGAACCTGGTCGACGGATTATCCGTCAATATTTCGTCGCTAATCTATCCTTTGTTAGCGATAACATTCGACGGAATAGCGACGGAATGATACCCTCTGATACGCTGTTACGACGGTTTACCGATGGATTATCCGTCGCTAGATTCTACACAGTTTAGTATTTAATACTTTAAATCGATGAAAGACTGTCAGAAAGTCATCGCTAAAGCATCATATTGTGACGACGAAAAGCCGTCGCTAATCCGTCGCTTGACGACTACTTAGCGACGGATCATTATTAGCGACGAGCTGATTGCCGACGGATTATTTTGACCAAGATCCGTCAGTGATCGGTCGCTAATACAAATTGCCGACGGACGGACGACGGATCTGGCCGTCGCTAAATCGACATATTTTGGTAGTGTCATCAAAAGAATCTTTTACCTTTTCTGAAGTTTCTATTAGACAGACGTTAGCCGTGTCTTGTGAAGAGTCTTCTTCCTCTCTGAATCCCTAGCCTCACTTTTATGCCAGATGCTAGTGTTGGCATACTTCCTTGTAGTTGGCTTCTTGTATGGCTTCTCATATCTGCTTCCCTTCTTTGCTAAGGGACAATCTTTCTTGACATGTCCCGTCTTTTTGCATCCGAAGTAGGTGGGTTCTTCCTCATCGTCTCTTTGTTCTCTCTTCTTTTTGTTGAAGCGTAGAAACTTTTTGAAGTTTCGAACTAAGAGGGCTTGTTCGTCACCTTCGAAGTCATCGTCGTCATCAGTGTCTTCTGAGCTAGTTCTTCGGCAATGAGCTCTCAAGGCAATCTCCTTCTCTTTTGGAGCTGTTTCTTCAAAGTCTTTTAGATCGATCTCATGCGTTATCAACTTGTCCATCAATGTTTCTAGTGACATTGTCGTGAGATCATTGCCTTTGATGATCGTCGTGACTTTGGGGTTCCAAACCTTCGGCAATCCTCGTAGCACTTTTCGTATCTTCTCATGGTTAGAATAATATTTTCCATGAGAAGATAGCGGATTGACGATGTCGAGAAATCTGGTGAATATTTAAGTAATCGTCTCATTAGGCTTTATCTTGAAAGCCTCGTACTCCTATATCAGACGACTGACTTTTGATTCTTTGACTTGCGTGGTCCCTTCATGAGTCACCTCCAAAAGCTTCTATACTTTATACGAGGTGGGGCATGTGGAGACCCTGTTGAATTCAGTCCTGTCTATGGCACAAAAAATAGCATTAATAGCCCTAGTATCTAGACTTGCTTGTTTCTTCTTCTGATCAGTATACTTTTCGTAGGGTTTCTCAACGAGACTTCCCTCGACAGTTATTCTAGGAGGTTTCTTGTAGACATCAGTGACTGCAGTCCACAGGTCAACGTCTAGAGACTTAAGATAAAAACTCACTCTAGTCTTCCAATAAATGTAGTTGGTCCCATCAAATAGGGGTGGCCTATTTGTGGATTGACCCTCACTATAGTTGGCAGAGATGGGTTGTGTGGTTGCCATGGATCAACTCAAGGATGTAAATCTTGTATCAAGAGAACAGGGCTCTGATACCAATTGAAGAACGTGTATGCAACTCTAGAGGGGGTGAATAGAGTTCTTGTGACAATAATAAATAATTAAAAAATCAACTATATTCAATCCCAACTAGTAAATAATTAATCAAAGTATAATTACGAAATTAAAATAGAGATCAGAAAGCATACGCAGACAAAATAATTTTTACCTAGTTTTCCTCGTGGAGGACTATTCCAGGCCTGAGAACTCTAGCTCAGGATTGAAATCCACTATTTATAAAATAGCTTTATAACCACGTGATTTTACACAGAAGAGCACGCCAACTTCTTGAAAAGATAGCTAAGGCAAAAACTTAGAATTTTTCAAGTGACTTCTTGAAGACACTTGCACAAAACTTCTAATTGACTCGCACCGAGCACCTTGTAGGCTTAGAAAATTTTGTGGATAGTAGATGTGAAGAGTACGGCCCTTTGGTATGTATAAGCTATAAGAGAGAAGAGATGAGAAGATTTGATGGATTGAAATGGGAGAAAAGGGTGCCTATATATACTAGTCCTTGACGGCAGAGTTCGGCCAAAAATCTGTCCAAAATTCAAAAATTATGGCCGTTGGACAACTTGCAATGGTTAATCCCTAAAAATTAGCTCCTAGAAATTAGGAGACAGAGTTCGGTCCGAACTCTATGTGGGGGCAGAGTTCTGTCCGAACTCTGTGTGAGGACAGAGTTCAGCCCGAACTCTGCCTCCTAGGAGAAAGAATGCTGATTGGGCTAAATGGGCTTTGGCAGTTTTGCTTTATGTTTGTGGGGCTTTTTGGTTATCTATTCTATGGCTGAGGTAGCCAGTGCGACTCAACGTACAATAGCCTAGACTCAAATAAAATATAAAAATACAGACTTCCGATGACAAGTTCTAGTAGTATTTATCGAGCAGACGTCGATGATGATTATCTGACTTGATATGAGTTAGTCGCCTGATTTGTAGCTTTGATGACGATTTATATGTCAAGTTGGATCATGTCAAATATTGATTTGTTATTTATCAAGATTAGGTTGACGGTGTTCCAGTTTGGGTCAACAAAAGTGTGATGTCTCATGAGCCTAAATTGTGCTCACGCAAGGCAGATTCCATAACGGTCGATTATAGGTTAAGCGACAGAGTCATCGCATAGAAGTCCCAAGCAAAAATATTAATATAGCAGCAGAAATTTGAAGCAAAACACAAGTCATACAAAATACTCTTTTATTGATAATGAAACAAAGATTACAATCACTCAATCTCACTCTTCTCACAATACAAGTCACTATGCTCTCTCATCTCTTAATAAAATTTTAGTAGGCCAGCGAAAGCTTTAGATAGGCGATGTCCATATATTATGTCCCGTATAAGTCAAGACTCCACGCGGCCGCAAGCTTCGAATCGCCAAGGAACTCCGTGCCTCGACGCATCCAAGCGAGCTCCACGCCACGAGCTTCTACCTGTTCCTGCACATAAATATTGTGTGGGTATCAGTACTCAACTGTACAGGTGGCGTGAGCTCCTCGCCCACACATACAAAACCAACACGTTCATTTACTTTTGTGTAACATAGTCCCTTTATGATTGTCTTTCTACTCTTTCCTTAGGATCAGTTTTAGGACAGACGCCTTGGCCAAATTTGTACCTCTAGACCATCCCGTGGTTGCAACAACAATGCCAACACATACTTTGCCTTTAGACCCTTCTCGTACCAATAACGTTAACCTATCATGTCGTGCTTGCCTTTCGACACATAATCAGATATGCGACTACACGATAGCACCCAATTTCCACGTGACCGTGCTACAAGTCCATTGTGCCATGTCTCACAAACTCAGTGTGGCTTAACCATATTGCCGCTTCACGACCCGTACTATTTTAATCACCAACTGACCCAATCAAGACTTGTGGACTAAGTGTCACTCGACCGACTTTGCCTTGCGATATTTTCTGACTTAAACTCAAGATGACTCAAATCAAACTTATGCAACTTATATACCGACAACTTAAGACTTGATGCTACATCTCGTGCTGAAGTACCATTTCTACGTTACAGCCAAATCTTAGCCCCAAACATTGTCTTCCGATAGTGCACGCATTCGACTCGACTCATTGATATAGTGTACACAATACTCGACTCAATCCAAAGGCATACATGCGGATCGCCTCTCTTGTCGACTCATCTATATGAACTAGTCACTAGCGTCCAGCGCTATCCTGGACACCATTGCTTTTGTTAGATAGATGCCCATTGCCAGCACGAGTAGCAAGCTCCGCTGCAAGTCCCCACCTAACCCGTACGGTCATCCAGCACTACTAATTATGTCTCCATCAAAATGGTTCCGTTGGTTGCCTGGGTCGTCGTTCGAGAAACTTTATCTCACCTTGTACAAGTTGTCCAATGACCATGTAAGACTCGACTCGAACTGACGTCTCACACAGTCGTTCTACTTCTAGTGTTACCATCTCTTTCAGGACCAAGTTCAATACTTCTCACATATAAGACTGCCTCGATGACCCATAGTCACGAGCCTTCTTCTTTTCTACCATATCATTTCATTCAACTCAGGAACGATTATTTAAAAGCCCTTCTTTCCAAACTCCAAATGAATCAACCGTGACCCGTGCCTTAGAAACACTAAGTTTGTGACATCCTGCCTTACACCAATTTATGTACTGGATGATACTACCGCCCAAGGCATACCTATACATTGGGCCTTACGGTCACGGAATCAAGTAATTTCGACAACTGCGGAAAACATGGAACAGTGCTTAGAAAATAGTTCGATAGCCTGTCATAACTTAGCCTAATTTATTCGTGCAATAGCTTGATGAGCAAGGACTGTGTCAAGCCTTGGACGATAGGACCGTGCATGCTTTATGAAGCATTTATGCGGGTGACGCCTATGACTTAGGCTAACTCTTAGCTTATGGCGAAGACCAACTTTCCTTCTCCCAAGCCACGGGACGAATGATAGAGTGTCATTTTTAATGCACGTCGTGCACCAACTCTAAGCCGACCTTTGGACCTTTCTATATTCTAACTCAATTCGACCCGTCGGGATTATTCCCTTAGCTAAGTGGATTCGTCTCTTTTATTATCAAGCCTACTTATGTAAGTTGAAAATATGTAATTTATTATGTGAAGGCTAAGATAAGGCGAGTTCACCGAAACTACCCCACCTGAGCGAGGAGCCACCTCGACCAAGCGGGCCTTCGAGTCGTCGTTGTAAGGCTAATTCTGAACGTCGTCGGCATTTTGATTCCTCTGATTGACTGAGCGGGACGGGGCACAACATCATACACTACTCAAAAAAAGTTTCGTCCTCGAAACTAACTGAGTACACTTATCGACTTATAACTTGATTCAACATCCTCTGTAACGCCCTAGTCCCAAAATACGTAGGACTAAGCACGTTAACATGCCAGCTGTATACATACGAAGTACATGGGCCTTGTATGTATACATAAGCTGTAAAATGCAGTAAACCACAACTAACTAATCTCATCCACAAAATAAAGGGATAAAAATATCACATAATAAATTGTTTTGGTACAATAAGTTGGGTGGAGACACATCCACTACGAACTAAAATAAAATAGAAGAAGTACATGATATATAAAAGGACTAAGTCAAAGTAGCAAGGAGGAACCAAGTCACGTCCTCTTCGAATAAATGGTAAAGACCACAATCCCGGCCAGAATACCTGCAGAAGACATGAACACACACCTGGGGAATAACTGTAACACCCAGTTTTCCAGATGAAGGTATTTTTGGAATTTTATAATTATAATTATTATTCATTGATATCTATTTCATATTATGATTTTTGGTGATTTTTTAATTATTTTTAAACTATTTAAAAACTGGTTTAAGTCATGACTTGTGATTTTGATGTGCTGCTAGTGAAACCGTAGAGATTGCATGACCTAGAGCCTAACCATGTCATTAGGATGATTTAATTATCATTTTTAGCCTAGGGGTATTTTGGTCATTTTGACTTATTTGAATTATTTGATGATTTATGGAATTGGTGAATTCTAGGTTGACTTGACTTGTTGAGACCTAGTGAACTAGCCTAGAAGCTAATCCTAGCTATGGTAACCCTAGTCTAACTTAGGATAGCTTCATTTAGTCATTAGAAACTAATTCTAGAATGAGGGGATTTGGTTTAGTGCATTTAAGTCATGGTTTATGATTTCATGAAATGACTTATGCCTTAATGTTTTATTTGATCAAGACTTGGCCCATGGCCCATAACTAGAAGCCCTAACCCTAACCAAACCCTAAATGACCAGCCATAGGGATCCCCACCCTATATAAACACTTATTCTCTAGGGCTTGCCTCCTTCTTTCATTCATTTCAACATTGGAAAAAGAAAGGTATTGTCCCTCTTCCAAAAATTCCCATAAATCCATTTTAAGTCCTTTTTAATCCTAGTTTCTTGCATTAGAACCTAATACTCTCCTACTCTCTAATTTTGGAATTTAATCCCAGCTTTGGGACAATTTGGGCTTTTGGCATCAAGAGGAAGAATCCCCCATTTTGAGCTTTTCCATGCAATTTGCACCTATAGGTAAACCCCTTTAAATTGATTTAAATTTCAGTTTTTTTACATGTAAGGCTAGATCTAGGAGTCCCCTAGGTGTCCCTAAAATTTGGATGAATTTTGTGTCCGTTTGGTGTCCGTATCGGACACGTGTCGTATTGTATGTTAGGTGTTCGATGAAATGCCTCTATGGAGTGAATGTTGTTATTTTTCGAAACAAATTATATATTTGGGTAGGTCTTCATGTGTACATTAAATATATTTATGATTGAGCACAATTTTGTAGATTTTTTGTTTCTAAAACGGACACGCACCTCGTGCACGATACAGCGCACAGGCACCGTACGGTTGTCCTTCTGCTCGACCTTGATTGCGGACACGACATGCTATGGTTTGACACCAAATTTTGTGGACACATTCCTCTAGTGACTGACACGACACTTGTAAAATTTCACACGACCTTGATGTGTGTGCACTAAGTAAACGCACGCGCACTAATTTTTCACGCACTGTACGCACAGGAAATTATTCACTGATACGTACTGTTTTCTTTGGACACGACTCACGTGGACACAAGATAGAAACGTATACACGTACCCCTAGACCCCCTCTACACTCTAACACATGCACGTGACCTATTATTCACTGTGTCGTGTCCTAGGCTAATCGACACTTCAGCACGAGGCTTGGCTGCACTGTTATTCCTGTTTTGGTGGTTTGGACACTTCGTGTCCACTTGTGTGGATACGAGAACACTCACCCAGGCATGTACACATATACACACTATTTACCAACCTTTTTAATCGAATATTGATTGTTAATTTCAATTCGAAATGGGAAATTCCTAATAATTTCTGATACTTAACTACTAGTTTGGTTCTAAGGTTTTTAAATGAAGGTTTAACTGTTTTGTTGTGTGTTAATTCAATGTAGATGAACCTATATACATCTGGGGTTGGCTACATGTTAAGGTTTATGATAGGCATGAGAAATTAGTCTTCGATTTTGCTTATGGCTTTCGAATTACAAGAAATGTTAGAGTGAATGCATTGTAAATATTCTGAGCTGATATACTGACAGGGATAACCTGAGAATTTGAAATTTAACTGCCACACACTCATTCTTTCACACACTTGCCTACATTGCCTAAACATATCCTTGGATGTCTGCCATGAATTTCATTTGTTCTGCTATAGTCCACATCTGAACCTGACCACATCATTGTCATGCAACCCACATTCCTATTTAGACATCTGCATTCACCCTCTACTGCATTAGCCTAACCCTCATTGCATTTCACATATCTATACCACTGCCTGTAAGATACTTGCATACATTGCCTAAATTTTACTGTAGCCTTATTTCATTCATTTCATGTACTGCACAATGTTCCCTTCATTTGCATCCTTTACTGCATAGCCCATGTAGACTGAAACTCCTTGATTACAGGAACCAGTCCACTTGGACATACAATTCAGTTTCTCCCCTCTACAGTATCAGTCCATTTACTCTACTGTTCATTCGAGCCTTGATTGGCCCTGTTCTAATTCATTGCATTGGTACTGCACATTCAAGCAGTCCTGTATTTACCTGATACTTTCATTTCATCCTTCTTTGTACTTCATATACACCAGTGTCCACATATCTTCACTGCCTGCATTAGTGATTCTTGTCCATAACATGTCTGTCCTTTAGTTGTGTTGGTTCAGTCTATTATTTTGGTCGAGCCCCACATCCATATGCATATCCTGTATTCCCATGAGCACTGCAAACATTTGAACATGTTCTGCATATGCCATTCATCAGTTTTGATGATGCAGTCCATGTTCATATCTGGGACTCCAGATTTCTACAAGGTTCCAGGTTAGTTTATGTCCCATACCACTGTATTCTAAGGTTCTGTCCAGGATGGTATTCCAGACCCCCTCTTTCCATACTGTCATGTCCAATTTATTACTTAACTGTCTTGTGTACTGAGTTGTGGAGCACACTTTTGAACTATTGTAAATCCTGAGTTGTATATGAGTTCAAACCATGTTTTTCTCCATGCTTAATCACCATGCCACATTCCTAATTGTCACCCTGTCCTTCCTGTCACAACTGAGACATATTATCACTCACATCTCACTGTTTACACACACACATTACATTAATTCCAAATTCCTGAGATTGCCAACTAGTTGGACACTCATCTACATCTCACACACACTGAGATGGGATTTGATTTAGGTTCCAGTCTTCCTTTTTCCTCATTGCATTTAATTAGGAATACATGCTACATATATCTGTGTATATGTATGTGAAGATCATGTGATTTGTGAGTTTCAGTTGGGGGTTAGTAGCAGAACATTAGATTGGATAGGACATGAGTTAGTGTTTGGGATATTCATGAGAACCGTTATACTTTTCCTAAGTTTTCTTTTGACTGAACCTACAATCCTAAGAATTCCTATGTCTGTCACACACTTAACCACCCTTTCCATTTTTTTCCTGTAATATTTTCCTTCATGGTTGTTTGAGTTGGTAGGTGTCCTCAGGTTTTGGGCATTCCAGTTTGGGTCCCTTGTATTCATGTATGGCTTTAGATATTGTTAACCATTTCAGTTTTGGACTGGTTAGGACAGTCCTTATCTTCCTTCTTTTTCTTCCCCTTCCTATTTAGAAAGAATGCTAATGTATGTATCCATGTATATCTATGTAAGGCTGAAATGAGTATGTAGAGTGATATGTATGTGTATTCGACTGATGTATATGTGCACAGGTTCATATCACACTGCCATGATCCCTAACACTCTACTTTTCCTCATGCTTAACCCACACACACACATTGTTTCCTGTCACTTGCCCACATTACTCATACACATTCACACATCCCTCTTTTTTCACTCACACACATTTGAATCCCCTATGTATATATATATGATGATATGCCTATATACTAATGTATGCCTATAAGCATGTATGTATATATATGTATATAGCTAATGTATATATGTATATAGGTAAATGTGCATGAATAGATATATGAATGAATGTAAGTAAGTATTATGTTAGCCTAAGTTATAATATAGGATTTTGGTATATGGGTTGTATATTGTAATATTGTACATAGGCCTAGTGTATAGTGTTGCTCTATAGGCTAAGTTATATTGTTAGGCTATATTGGTATAGGTTGGTGTAGACCTATATAGGCCTAGTTTGACTAGTTGACTAGTGTTTGACTTGGTTTGACCCAGAGTTGACCAAGAGTTGACTTTGACCTAGATTGGCCTAGAATTCATGTAGATTGTATCGTAGACTTCATTTACCTTATTTTAAACATGTTATAACCTGTACTGCTCTATTTAGGACATTGTGACTCCGGTGCAGACATCTGATATTACACTACTCTTTTCAGAGTATCAGGCGAGTACATTCTCTGATAGTTCTCCCATTTATTTGTCAATTATTGTATTTCAGTTCTAGTTAGTTGTATGCGATTCTTTGTTACAACACGTGTGGATATTACTGGATTCATGTATACGACACACATTTATTTTTTGGCCTCTATTACTGGTATCATCATTTCCGGCTTCTATTATTGGAATCACCTGCTGGAATCATTTACTGGAATCATTTACTGGAATCATTTACTGGTATCATTATATTTTGGCTTGACTCATCTTGAATCATTGTGTCGGAATTCTGGATTCACTTGCTGGGAGGGGAAATACTAGAGTAAGACATGTAGACATGCCCCATTACTGGAATCACCCCTACTGGAATCTACTGGAATGATAGCCATCTCTCGCCTGATCAGTGAAAGGTGTGCCTGATTACCCACAGCCGTTTACATGTCGATCTCGGTATTTTAAACATACTGCTAGAGTATAGGCTGGACTCACCCTGGAATCATTGATCACTATAACTGGAATCGTCCCTCACTGGATTCATCTTGTATGAGATTCATCTTGTACTGGACTTACATTGGAGTTACACTGGTCTACATTGTTGCCTGGAATTTATATCATATTACCCTGGTTCAGCTAGTTCTATTTTTACAGTCTTCATTGCTATGATTCTTCTCTTGTTTAGTATTTACTTTCCTTGTACTTTATCTGTCTTTCTTACCATCACCTGAATATAAACTGCCATTTTCATCAATACAATTGTCTATAACTGCTATATAGTTCTCTGTCATTTACTTGGGTTTTCTAGATGAGATGTGTTCGTTCCTGTCCTGAGTGGACCTGTTGAAAATTTTACAGATGTTTGCCCTGAGGACACATGCCCTATATTTTCCTGAGGAGATGGCTTAGCTACCTATGGCCCCGACACTCAGGAGTGATCGGGAGTTTAGCTAGTTTGTCATGTTTTTAGTTTTCCTGTTTAGAACTGGAGTTATATACAGAAATTTGAGACTTGAGATGTATTTGAGATTGTTTGAGTTTGTTGTTATTTTATTAGTAGTTTTGTTGTCTTCAATTTCTTAGTTATATTCGGTGTTATCTTATCGTGCTTAGACTGTGATTGAGTTACACCATGTCTTATACTTGTCCTCCGTTCGGAGTTGATCATGATGAGTACATTATATACTGCATGAATTGATGGTTAGTTAGAGACTTAGAACAGTGTTCTACCGCCGACACTGCGGCGTAGGCTGGGCGCTGTTACGTACTCGTACCCTCACAGTGGGTGCGGGTCGTGACAATAACCTTGTCCTCAGAGGGACGTAGCAAGATACAAGAAGAACAAGCTAATATGAACTGTCAAAATAATAATAATATGCAAGACTCTCCTAGACACCAATATGCAAAAGGGAATGCTAACCATCTATTGTGCAATTTAGAGGACAACTTTCATGTGTATGGGTGGGATTTTAGGCTATAGTACGTAACTGCATTCCAGTCCTCCGTGTCCGTCCGTAACGTCTAAAACGCCTCCGAAATTGTGTTCCTAAATTAATTTTTTACTGGATTCTTTAATTAATTTTATTTCATGCTTTAACTTGATCTTCTTTATTTTGTGCATTAATTATCACTTCGTGAACTCCCACTTTCTATTTTTGATCTTCTGGCTTCCCCTACCGTGACTTGTATATTTGGAGTACAACACTAGACTATTTCCTCCAACAAATTTCATATGCAAGGCCTAGACGAGCCCACCTTGCTGTAGACATATCATGTCCCACCAAAACCCATCTCCTTATACTCTATTTCTTGATATGACCTTATGGTCAAAATGGCCAAACTATAATCTTTACCATGATACCGATATATTTTCGACCACGGATAGGGATTCAACCTCGACTCAATTCTTTCGACCCAATATGTAATTTTGTTCTACTTAAATTCCTTAATGCTTAGCGTTGTTCTTTATCTGGGTTGCTTGACCCATGGTCCCATCACACTATTGGTCTAACTCTTATAAGTTGGATAGAATACCTCACCACCTAACAAACCTTTTTTCTTGTGAACCACATTGGTAAGTTCACTTAGTCTCTAAATTCAGAGGACCCTACCTTATCTAGTCTACCAAGCCATAAATGAAGAAACACTAGGACAACTGTATAGGCCCACATTTTGGGCGAGCCTTGATTTTAAAAGATCCGGGACTATTTAATTTCCTTCATCAGTACCTCCCTTGCACATATTTTGACTATCCCATGCTGCTAATGTAGCTTCAGTTTTGCAAGTTTATTTCGTTATCAAGCTTGACCATGACATATTTTATTGGGTGCACCCACTAACATATTGTCTAATCAGAACCGGTGCATGATGGTCTGATCAACCTATTGTACTTTGGTTCCATTATCACATATTATCCTACGTGGATGGGGACATAGCTAAACTTGTCCTCTATAGTCCCATCCGCGACTGCCTTGACAACTCCTTTTGAATTATTCGGTCGCCTTTGAACCACGTAATCGTATTCGATAAATGCCTCCTTCGAACTCTATATTGCGTTTACCTTCACCTATTTTAGAAGGACGAAAGCGTCGTACTAAAACTCCTCTAACTGTCCTATCACCATGACCATTACCACCCAATGTAACCATATCCTTGTCTTGAACTACCCGACTTTTTCCTCGATACTAAATTTACAATCTTGACTTTCTAATCACTTGAATTTAAGAGTTATTACAGTCGTCTCTTAATCATACCCTCAACCTAGACTACGACCATATAAACTTCCTTAAACCCTCCTATCTACCGTTGTGCCTTCTCACCCCATCCTAATTCTTAATTTCGAGGACGAAATTCTTTTAAGTTGGGTAGGATATAAAACCCCTAAATTTTTACTATATTTTTGATATATATTAAATTTGGTACTGATTTAAAATTTTTGTATTGTACGTCTCATAGTCGTATTGTACGTCGCGCACGAAATTTTATTTTTCGTAGTTGCTCGACGAGTGCGAGTATGTGCGAGCGTATATATTTTGAGAAAAATATTTTTTATTTTTATAGTTTAAAAATAATATATGTAATATTTAATTTAGCTATCAAAATTTCCTGAATTTATGATTTTATTTATGAAAGGCCTTTTATTTGGAATAAATAATATTATTCATGCATACATATATTTCATAAATATTTGCTAGTTTAATTTAAATAAAAATATAATTTTTTAGATTTATTATGAAAAAAGATATTTAAAAATATTTATTATTTTCGAAATTATTATTATTGGTATTTTGAAAAATATGTTTGGAAGTTATGGTGGCCATTTAAATCTTGATTTAATTTTTGGATTTATTTAAATAGTTAAATATTCAAAATTTATTTATCCCATTTGATTTTGAGCTAAAAATTTAAATAGATTTAAATTGGATTTAATTGATTTGATTTTAAACTAAGAGAATTTGATTTGATTTAAATTTGATTTGGATTTGGATTTGGATTTGGATTTGATTGCTTTTAAATTAAATTAGGAAATATCTAAATTGGGTTTTAAAGGAATCCTAATTCTTATCTAATTGGGAATTTCCACATCCTATAAATAGGCAGGTACTCCTCCATATTATTTTCACCACAAATCGTCTTTCGAACCATCCTTGTCAAACTTTTTCTTTTTTTGTTCATAAATTCAGCCTCAATTTTCAAAGGTTTGTAGCAACTTCGAATGACCATAACTCCCAACTACGGACTCCTTTTGACCTCCAGTTTTTTTGTTGGAATCGTATTGAGGCATATTTTCTGAATGTAAATTTTATTTTCATAAATTCGAAACTTAATTTTCTGGAAAATTTGTGGAGTGTCAGTGGTCCAAAATCGGACACGTTTTAGTGTTTTTGAGATTCTGGGAGAACCAGGAATCAGAATCACGATCCGTTTGAAGTTTTGGAATACTGACAGAAAAAACACACATCATATATTTTTCCCATAAATTTTCCAGAATATTTTATTTTTAGTTTTTATTTTAGAAGTTTGTCACATCGTCTGAGTTATCTTGTGTAGCCCTGTGACTATTCTGTACCCAACGGGATTGTCGGTTTCACCAGCAAGGACCTCAGGCAAGACACCTTGTCATTTGCTATTTAAATTATTTTAGCTCATATTTCATGCATGTTCATTATTTTTTTATGCAAAATAAACTGTGATACATGGCATAACCTGTTAGAACTTACTGTTCATTTATATTCTGTTATGTATTATTTTTTTTTACACATTAAACCTAGATTTAAGGGACCACCTTTGTGTGTTGCATTCATGGCCTTGACACGTTGTACCACGAAGTTGTGTGTCGCATGTAGAACACGGAAGTGCGTGATTGGCTGGCCACTAATACGTACAAGCCGTGCGATAGGAATAACCGCTAATAGAGGATTGCATGCTAGTTTGACTTAGCGGTTATAGAGTTAGCATTGGACGGGAAGAACATGATTGGAAGTTGACTACCATCCTATCTATCGTAGACTCGCTCGCTACTGAGGAACGATAGGTAGACTATATGCTATAGACTCGCTCGATACTGAGGAATAGTATATGGTGTTGTGACTCGCTACTGAGGTACTGTACTGCATTGGTATTTTCTGACTTGACTCGGTAGTCATGCGACCATGAATTGTTCTTAAACTATATTCACTTAGAACGGTTAGGCTACCCTTATCGTTAGGTATGAGTACCTTTGGTTTGGGTACTTGTATCTGACCGTGGCTTGGAACAATAACTTGTCGCGGATTAGTTCGTCACATCTTGTCCTTGTTTGGTTGTAGGTGTGACTTACTACTTCGACGAGAAGGTATTGAACCTTGTTGGGGTCCGGATACCATATTGGATTCTTAGCATGGAAAGATACGTCGTCGTGAATTAGTTTACCATCTTTGTCCTTGTTTGGTTGGGGGGATAGTACGCTCGTTCAGTAGGTGTATTAGACCATGTTATAAATTCAATTGACTTATTTATTTGAGCAATATTTATTCAGTTTATATGGCATGATTATGTGTCTTATTACGTCCCTCTGAGGACCTGGTTATCTCTCCAGGTGTGTGTTCTTGTCTTTCGCATGTGCTCTAGCTCTAGCTGTGACCATCTCTATTTCTTCGAGGATGATTGCGCTTAGATCGTCTTTGCTTCGCTGGCCAAAATTATTCTTTGTATATCTTGTATTTCTTTTCATAGTTGGTAGTGGATTTGTCTCCGCCCAACTATATGTATCAATAACAATTCATTATCATTATATAACATCTTCATTCTTATATTTCATGGATGAGATTAGATTACTCTTGGTTTACTGCATTTTACAGCTTATGTATTCATACGAGGTTTCCATATATTAGAGTATACTTCGTATGTATACAGCTGGCATGTCTATGTACCTAGTCCTATGTATTTTGGGACTGGGGCGTTACATGTTTTTGTGGTGGCCCATGCAGGTCAAGTTTGTCATTTTGGTTACGTAATTGTACCGATATGAGCCTGCAACATAGGATTAGAATCTAGGAATCTCATCCATACAGCTTGACCTCTTCCCTTGGCTTCAAATTTCGAACTCTCGTTCGACTTCCTTGAACTGCATCTTGCTTGATTCCTTTCAACCGTCGATTCATAATTTCGTGCTTAGTATCAACTAGGAAGATGACTACACTAGTATATGCTCATAGGTCAAACACATGGCTAGAATGGTTAATGGCAATTGGAATACATTCAAGACTAATTGAGTTAAAAGGGGCTTTTTTGTGTGAATTAATGATTAGTAATTTGTAAAGTAGGATACTACCAAGGAAGGTTTTTATCTTAAGATTTCTAATAGTAAACACTAGAGGATTTATAGAATTTTATACTCGATTTAAGAAATTGATTGGATTTTTAAGTTTTGATATTTATGAATTATGGGGTTATTGCTATACATCTTTGAACAAATATAAAATTGATTTGCTTTTCGAGTTGTGATATTTATAATTTTTGGGTGATAGATATACATCTTTGAACAAATATAAAATTTATTTGATTTTCGAGTTTTGATGTTTATGATTTATTGGAGTATGGTTATACACCTTTGAACGGTTATAAATTTGGTTTGAAAATGATCTTAGCTTTTAAAATGGTCGTAGGAATTATTTAAATTTGAGTTATACAACTTGCGATTTTTGTGTTTAGTAAAATTTGAATTTTAAGTGGAAGTACTGATGGCGAATTTTTAAAATATTTGAAAGTTATGGAAAAGATTTTGAGAAATTTTATTTTAAATGGTGTCCTATGATTGACGATTTACAAATCTATTTAGATTTTTGGTAAAAAATAAAAGGATTCTGACTAATAAGATTATTTGAAATTTAGTTTAATGTAGGATTGCTAATATTAAAAAAATTGGGAGAATTTCGAAGGATGTGATGGAAAGTTATTTTAATTGTTTAAAGGAAGTTACCATTTAAAAGTTGTGATTTTGTTGGAATAACTTAGCATGAATAGAAGTTAAAATTGATGAGTGCATTGAGCATAATTTTTGAGATTGCTTTTAATATGCTAAGAGTTTTATTATGAGTTATTGGAAAATTTAGAGTGTTAAATTTTTGATTGATTGTGGAATTTTTATGGATTCGTAAATTATGAACTCGTGAGTTAAATAGTTGAATTTAAACGTTAATTTTAGAAAAGGTTAGTAGTAACATGATAAAATTTTGCTTTGAGATTTATGTGAGTGATTTAAAATTTTTATGATGAATTTGAACGGATTGGAGTGAATACAAATTTTGGTGGGTTATTTTTGAAAGTTTAATTTTGAAACTTTTGGAGAAAAATTGAGTTAAATTTTAATGGTAGGCCCCAAGATAACCCTACTGAGTATTCCACACTAATTGACATGTCACCTATGACCATGATAGTAGTATATACACAAGTGTTGTTAGTCATCTACCCAGCTATGTGACTGTATTTCTACCTCGACTTAGGCGGGCTTTCTTCAATTCTAAATCTTTTAATTGCGACCTTCTAACCCAATTGCAACTTGAATAATGAGTTAATGGCTCCTTAACTGTATTCATCTAGGAGACTATCTTCTCTCCGGAATTGTGTTCCTAAATTAATTTTTACTGGATTCTTTAATTAATTTTATTTCATGCTTTAACTTGATCTTCTTTATTTTGTGCATTCATTATCACCTCGTGAACTCCCACTTTCTATTTTTGATCTTCTGGCGTCCCCTACCGTGACTTGTATATTTGGAGTACAACACTAGACTATTTCCTCCAACAAATTTCATATGCAAGGCCTAGACGAGCCCACCTTCCTGTAGACATATCATGTCCCACCAAAACCCATCTCCTTGTACTCTATTTCTTGATATGACCTTATGGTCAAAATGGCCAAACTAATCTTTACCATGATACCGATATATTTTCGACCACGGATAGGGATTCAACCGCGACTCAATTCTTTCGACCCAATATGTGATTTTGTTCTACTTAAATTCCTTAATGCTTAGCGTTGTACTTATCTGGGTTGCTTGACCTGACCCATGGTCCCATCACACTATTGGTCTAACTCTTGTAAGTTGGGTAGAATACCTCACCACCTAACAAACCTTTTTCCTTGTGAACCACATTGGTAAGTTCACTTAGCCTCTAAATTCAGAGGACACTACCTTATCTAGTCTACCAAGCCATAAATGAAGAACCACTAGGACAACTGTATAGGCCCACATTTCGGACGAGCCTTAATTTTAAAAGATGCGGGACTATTTAATTTCCTTCATCAGTACCTCCCTTGCACATATTTTGACTATCCCATGCTGCTAATGTAGCTTCAGTTTTGCAAGCTTATTTCGTTATCAAGCTTGATCATGACATATTTATTGGGTGCACCTACTAACATATTGTCTAATCAGAACCGGTGCATGATGGTCTGATCAACCAATTGTACTTTGGTTCGCTTATCACATATTATCCTACGTGGATGGGGACATAGCTAAACTTGTCCTCTAGAGTCCCATCCGCGACTGCCTTGACAACTTCTTTTGAATTATTCGGTCGCCTTTGAACGCGTATTCGTATTCGATAAACGCCTCCTTCGAACTCTATATTGCGTTTACCTTCACCTTTTAGAAGGACGAAAGCGTCGTACTAAAACTCCTCTAACTGTCCTATCACCATGACCATTACCACCCAATGTAACCATATCCTTGTCTTGAACTGCTCGACTTTTCCCTCGATACTAAATTTACAATCTTGACTTTCTAATCACTTGAATTTAAGAGTTATTACAGTCGTCTCTTAATCATATCCTCAACCTAGACTACGACCATTTAAACTTCCTTAAACCCTCCTATCTACCGTTGTGCCTTCTCACCCCCTCCTAATTCTTAATTTCGAGGACGAAATTCTTTTAAGTTGGGTAGGATGTAAAACCCCTAAATTTCTACTATATTTTTTATATATATTAAATTTGGTACTGATTTAAAATTTTTGTATTGTACGTCGCATAGTCGTATTGTACGTCGCGCACGAAATTTTATTTTTCGTAGTTGCTCGACGAGTGCGAATATGTGCGAGCGTACATATTTTGAGAAAAATATTTTTATTTTTATAGTTTCAAAATAATATATGTAATATTTAATTTAGCTATCAAAATTTCCTGAATTTATGATTTTATTTATGAAAGGCCTTTTATTTGGAATAAATAATATTATTCATGCATACATATATTTCATAAATATTTGCTAGTTTAATTTAAATAAAAATATAATTTTTGAGATTTATTATGCAAAAAGATATTTAAAAATATTTTATTTTCGAAATTATTATTGGTATTTTGAAAATATATTTGGAAGTTATGGTGGCCATTTAAATCTTGATTTGATTTTTGGATTTATTTAAATAGTTAAATATTCAAAATTTATTTATCCAATTTGATTTTGAGCTAAAAATTTAAATAGATTTAAATTGGATTTAATTGATTTGATTTTAAACTAAGAGAATTTGATTTGATTTAAATTAGATTTGGATTTGGATTTGGATTTGATTGCTTTTAAATTAAATTAGAAAATATCTAAATTGGGTTTAAAGGAATCCTAATTCTTATCTAATTGGGAATTCCCACATCCTATAAATAGGCAGGTACTCCTCCATAATTTTTACCACAAATCATCTTTCAAACCATCCTTGTCAAAATTTCTCTTTTTCGTCATAAATTCAGCCTCAATTTTAAAGGTTGTAGCAACTTCGAATGACCATAACTCCCAACTCCGGACTCCTTTTGACCTCCAGTTTTTTTGTTGGAATCGTATTGAGGTATTTTCTGAATGTAAATTTTATTTTCATAAATTCGGAACTTAATTTTCTGAAAAATTTGTGGATTGTCAGTGGTCCGAAATCTGACACATTTTAGTGTTTTTGAGATTCTGGGAGAACCAGGAATCAGAATCACGATCCGTTTGAAGTTTTGGAATGCTGACAGAAAAACACACATCATATACTTTTCCCATAAATTTTCTAGAATATTTTATTTTTGGTTTTTATTTTAGAAGTTTGTCCCATCGTCTGAGTTATCTTGTGTAGCCCAACGGGATTGTCGGTTTCACCAGCAAGGACCTCAGGCAAGACACCTTGCCATTTGATGTTTAAATTATTTTAGCTCATATTTTATGCATGTTTATTATTTTTTTTATGAAAATAAACTGTGATACATGGCATAACCTGTTAGAACTTACTGTTCATTTATATTCTGCTATATTATTTTTTTTACACATTAAACCTAGATTTAAGGGACCACCTTTGTGTGTTGCATTTATGGCCTTGACACGTTGTACACGAAGTTGTGTGTCGCATGTAGAATACGGAAGTGCGTAATTGGCTGGCCACCAATACGTACAAGCCGTGCGATAGGAATAACCGCTAATAGAGGATTGCATGCTAGTTTGACTTAGCGGTTATAGATTAGCATTGGACGGAAAGAACATGATTGGAAGTTGACTACCATCCTATCTATCGTAGACTTGCTCGCTACTGAGGAACGATAGGTAGACTCTATGCTATAGACTCGCTCGATACTGAGGAATAGTATATGGTGTTGTGACTCGCTAGAGGTACTGTACTGCATTGGTATTTTCCTGACTTGACCCGGTAGTCATGCGATCATGAATTATTCTTAAACTACATTCACTTAGAACGGTTAGGCTACCCTTATCCGTTAGGTATGAGTACCTTTGGTTTGGGTACTTGTATCTGACCGTGGCTTGGAACAATAACTTGTCGCGGATTAGTTTGTCACATCTTATCCTTGATTGGTTGTAGGTGTGACTTACTACTTCGACGAGAAGGTATTGAACCTTGTTGGGGTCCGGATACCATATTAGATTCTTAGCATAGAAAGATACGTCGCCGTAAATTAGTTTACCATCTCCTGTCCTTGTTTGGTTGGGGGGGATAGTACGCTCGTTCAGTAGGTGTGTATTAGACCATGTTATAAATTCAATTGACTTATTATTTGAGCAATATTTATTTAGTTTATATGGCATGATATTATGTGTCTTGTTACGTCCCTCTGAGGACCTGGTTATCTCTCCAAGTGTGTGTTCTTGTCTTTAGCAGGTGCTAGCTCTAGCTGTGACCATCTCTATTTCTTTGAGGATGATTGCGCTTAGATCGTCTTTGCTTCGCTAGCCAAAATTATTCTTTGTATATCTTGTATTTCTTTTCATAGTTGGTAGTGGATTTGTCTCCGTCCAACTATATGTATCAATGACAATTCATTGTCATTATATAACATCTTTCATTCTTTTATTTCGTGGATGAGATTAGATTACTCTTGGTTTACTGCATTTTACAGCTTATGTATTCATACGAGGTTTCCATATATTGGAGTATACTTCGTATGTATACAGCTGACATGTCTATGTACCTAGTCCTATGTATTTTGGGACTGGGGCGTTACAAGATATAAGGATATCCCCCTACAAGAAGGTAGTCCGCCAAAACTAAGTCAACATGCATATAGTAAAGTAAAACGACCAATAGAGTCGCTTGCACCCAAGTGTGACTTGGAAGCTCAGTTATAACAATTAAAAATAATAAATATGAAACAAAGTAAATAATGCAAAAAATAAATAATGTGATAATTAATTAGCAAGGTATACTTGCCTGGTAGGACGTCTGTGTGCTGCGATGATCATGATAGCACAACATATGACTTCGATGTTACAACTATGCCAGACGGCCTCCAATAATGGCACGGACTGTTCCATTGGGTCCAGAATAATTAAATTGGCTAGGGTTGATAAGAGGATGTACAGGATTGGCGGGGAATATGAGAAAGGGAATTAGTCACGGGCTGTAGGAAAATCGAGAACTTAAAAAAAATAACATATATACAAATTTTGAAAGATATTTATAATACTTAAAACTAGTTTTTCATGAATCAAAATATTCATAGGAAAAATATTTAAAGTCAAGAAAAATCGATTTGGCAAAAATTCTAAGTTGTAAAGAATTGGTTATAGATAATAACTACACTTGATAAAAATATTTTAACTAAATAAATCGAAATACTACTAACTCATCTAGGCCAAATTATAACTCATAAAAAAATACTTGAAATAGGAAGTTCGGGACTATATTTATTAGTACCAATGATTTAGATAAATCCTTTAAAACCTAAAATTATTTTAGGGGTAGAAGCTTTAATATTGTCAAAATATAAAACTAAACTTTTAAATGGATGTAAAATACTATAATAATATATTTACATCCAAATTGTATTTTGAAAATATATGTTGGGGGGTCAAACACCATATAATATTAGAAATAATGGTATCATTATAATAGTTGTATTTACTTAAGCACACTAAAATATTGTCATGGAATCATATTTTACATGACCCACTACTAAAATTGCTCATATAGCGACGTATATTAGCGACGGATGCTTGTGGCGTCGCCAAACATTGAAATATA
>JANAVB010039257.1:0-27363 GCA_029216955.1 Iris pallida | reverse complement strand
GAAAGTGTCTATCAGAAGGTTTCTCAGAAGAGCCACACTTGAATTTAAGGGGAATATTTTTGCATGTGGCTTTAATCCTTTCTTTTCAGAAGCTTCTGGAACCTCCACATCAACTGCTTTTGCTGCTACTTTGGACATCAACTTTTGTTTGGTGTCTTCAGTTGGCTTGTCATCAGGAATGCAAGACTTCCCAGAGGCACTCTCTAGTTCGAAGTTTCTACATCTTCTCCATATTTGGGGCAATTTTGTTAGTTCGCATGTGTCCACTCTGTTACATCAGAAGAAGTTTGAAGACCATGTAAGAGCTATTTCATACCAAGAACTAACTGAATGGTCCCCCGTTACATTACGTACCTGACCACAAGCGCCACAGACAAAACTATCTCTGGTCGGTCTATCCGCCTGCTTCTTTTCCTTTAAAACCTTATTCAGTCAAGAAAAAGTGGAAGTCACAATTTGGCCTCAAGAAGGAAAAAAGTCGACAATCCCTATCAGAAACATCAGGCAGATTATTTACCATTAAATGATGTATTTAGCAGTTATCTGGGCATTTGAAAT
The DNA here is from genome assembly GCA_029216955.1 of Iris pallida. Lineage (NCBI taxonomy): Eukaryota > Viridiplantae > Streptophyta > Magnoliopsida > Asparagales > Iridaceae > Iris > Iris pallida. The sequence goes on along the minus strand of JANAVB010039257.1, from coordinate 26,805 downwards.
CTATCATGCCAATAATAAAATGAAAGAGTAATGAAAGAACAGCGCAGACGTACTTCAAGGTGTGAGGTGGGCTGGGCTGGGCCGGGCCCATTGTTGACCGGGTTTGACCGGGCTTGGGCCGGGCCAGGCTTAGCCCGGGTGGAGGAGAGGGCCGGGTCGACCCAGAATTACAATCTTCGAACCCAACCCGGACCCGGATAGGTTTGTGCCGAGTCGGGTCCGGCCGGGCCCTAGGGGTGCAACTCGGGCGGGTTGGGTCGGGCTTGAGGTCAACCCGAGCCCAACCCGATGAATCATAAGCCTAGCCCGAGCCCAAGCCCGGCCCGACCTCGCGTTCAACATATGAAGCCCAAGACCAAGCCCGGAGGATCATGTTTGGCTCGGGTTGGGTCGGGTCCATGGGTTTATCGGACTGTAATATATATTTGAAATAATTTTAAACAAAAGTAATATTAAACACATAATGAAATAGCACTCAAGTCTTGATCATTATAAAATATAAACTAAAATAAGATTTAGGATAAGGAGTTGAAGAGTTTGGGTGGAAAAATTTATGATTTGAACTTTTATTTAAGAAGTGTATATATATATATATATATATATATATATATATATATAATAAGTCGGGTTCGGGTTCTTCGGGTAACCCGACACATGAACCCGAGCCCAACCCGATTTTGATCGGGTTCAAATATGTTAACCCAAACTTGAGCCCGAACTCAAGTATCTTCAACCCTAATCCAACCCATTAACGGGTTTACCCGATCGGGCTCGGGTTTAGCCCGCCCGAGTTGCACCCCTACCGGGCCGGTTAGCCCGTGGGCTGACCAACTTTTTTTAAAAAAATTGTGTCACTTTGACTTTATACTATATTTGTTTCTACTTTTAACACAAACCAATTTCGAACTATTGGTTAGCAGAGTGGTTGATGGGTATTTACTTGGGAGGTCCTACAATCATGAGGCCCCCCTCCAATCGATTTTGAATTTTTACAAAATAAAATCCGGGCTGGACCGCGTGCTTGAAAAAACTAAACCGAGCCCGGACCCAGTTAGGAGTACGGATCGGGCCGGGCTAGCGGGTCATTTCTTTGGACACAGCCCGAATCCGAATTTATTGTGGGCCGGACCGGGCCAGCCCGTTGACCGGACCCAGGCCGACCCAGACCGGTTTTGACCGGGCCGGTTCAGGGCCGGGTTCCGGGCCGCCCGGCCCAATACACACCTTGAGACGTACTACAAGACTAGAAAACTTGTATAGTCACTATGTTGCACAGACACAGGAAAATGATGTTTGTATCCATATATGTGTCCGTACTCGTATCCGTTGTGCATAGGTAACTATATTGTACCTTCTGAAATGTATGTATCCCATATCCGTATCGTGTCCTTACATGTATCCGTGTCCCTATTCGTGCATCATAGGTGGCACCTCTTTTCCAAGAGAGTCCCCAAGACCATTTAAAAAAAATCAGGGTAGTCAAAGGGCAGGCGCACTTGAAACGCAAAGGGTCCATATCGCCCGAGACGCAAGGCGCACGTAAGGCACGTGTCTGAACGATGCGAGGCGCAATATATATATATATATATATATATATATATATATATATATATATATATATTCTTTGTTTTCAATATATATGTGTGTGTGCGAGCGCGCGTCGCGCGCACAGGAGTACCCTTTGAATTGAAGTTCTAAGATATTTTTCAAGTGCTATGTAAGGATAATTCCAATTAATAGGACTTGATTTCATCAAAAGATGGAAATGATATATATGAACTAAATTACTAATGTAAGAAATAAAGCAAACAAATAGTGAAAATTTTGTTTGCATAAACAATATTAAAAAGTAAAAAACAGTATACAAAATAAACATTATACAAAACAGTATAAAGTAAATAAAAAAAACAGTATAAAAAATATTATACAAAACAGTATAAAAAACAAATATAAAAAAATATTATACAAAACGGTATAAAAACAAAGAAGAAGTATATAAAATAAAGTATTAAAGAAACAATAAAAAAATGTCCCCAAGCGTGCCTTAATCTTCATGCGCCTCAGGAAAAGGTGCGTTATAGACGCGCCTTACGAAATGCGTCTCGCCTGAACTACAGTGAGACGTTGTCCCTGCGCCTAGGAGCAAGGCACGCCTAGGGTGCGCCATTGACTACACTGAAAAAAATAACGCTGCTATTTGGATCGCTGCGGGGCTGGCCCACGCTAGCCAGAGGCCACGTGACGCGATGGCATTGGCCCCTCGGCCCGGGGTGGGCCTGCATTAGCCGGGGGGGGGGGGGGGGGGGGGGGGGGCGCCGCAATGGCCGGCCGCCACGCGGGCGCGGGCCATCCCTGCGGGCGGTCAAAATAGACTTTCCTTAAAAAAATCCAATTCTCGAGTTCATTAGAAATAACTTGAACGATTTGCATGCAAACATATATCCAGATATGACTACAGAAGACAGATTCCAAGTCATGGTCTATCACAAGTTCATCTTTTGCTGATGCACTTCTCGTTTTTAATAGTCCACTGAACAGACCATCATGCTTTTTATTTACCTTATGATTTAACTTAAGCAGGCATAACGTGGTCATCAAAAAATTTCAGCCTGCAATAGAGCGATGCATCGTAACTGATGACCTATTAGCCAAACATAAGTTACATTAAATTCAAAACCATCCGGTCTGAAATATAGCTAATGCAAACGAACTGATTGCCTACTAGAATAATCTGGGATGATGTCAAGATTGATTCAACAATGACAAAAAGTTACCTCCTTGGCTTCCCGGATTACTCTCTCCTTCGAGGCAAATGACCCATCCAGATGACTATTAACAATATGTCTGGCACTGGAATTCATTTTCTTTGAAGAATCAGCATTTTCATGAACTAATTGAGAATTCTGGCCAACTTCCGTGCAAACCGATTTCTTCTTTTTCTTCTTAATCTCCGACTCGTCGTCTGCAAATGATTTGAGAAAGCAGTGAAATTTATTGTAAGATCTACTACACTATGATCTGCATATACTAAGTAGAATTCACTTCATTAGGTTCAGGCAATTTTCATTGTGCCATTATAGGTAGCAAAGGTCCACATGAGGCTAAATCTATAATTCTTATCATACAAATAATATAACATGATAGAAATTTCTTTAAAGCTGCCAGTCAAAGTTTCGGAATCAATATGAGGATGGAGAATGCTTCTGAAATAATAAAAGAAATCAATAAGCAGATAAGGATTCATATTTCTGTTTTTGAGAAAATATAACCCCAATATATTTATCAGTGAAACTGTCTTCCTCCATATACAGAGAATTACTCGAGAATGTAATCATGAACAAATATGCTTTTTATTGGAGGTCTTCAGTGTGGTGTGCCATAATTTCCTTTTTCAGTTGGTTAGCCCAATCATTTTATTATATCTGCTGGTTGTGACTTGTGTAACAATGTCTGAGTATTTCTTTATCTGAAATCCAGATCACGCTCCAAAGTTCTGTATTCTTCTATAATCAATGCACAAAATGACCACAGTATAAGATTACAAACTTTGTTTTGTACAATTATATCCCAATGAAAGAGAAACCGAAGTCTCTAAGGTTAAATTCATTTGATTAACCAAAAGTAGTTTCAAGGAAACCAGAAAATGTAAAACAACTACAGTAAAGGATTCATCTTTCTATGTTTGAGAAAATAGAATTCCAATACATTTATCAGTGAAATTGTCTTTTACTGAGTGCCAGAAACATTATCATGTAAAAGAAGGGCGTTCCAGGGTCTGGGGAGCGCGCTTACGCAGGGTCTAGGGATGGTCAAGATGTACGCTATACATCAAGCAAAACAACTACAGTAGGATTCATGTTTGTGTTTGAGAAAATAGAATTCCAATTCATCTATCAGTGAAATTGTCTTTTATCAAGTGCCAGAAACATTATTGAGTGCCACGATGCTCCCTCTTAATCAGGATCTGGGGAGGATCAAGATGCACACAGCCTTACCCACATATATATGGAGAGGCTGTTTCCGTGATTCAAACCTACATCCTCCAGGATGCAAGTAGCAAGCTTTACCGTCATGCCAGGCAAAGCCCTCAGAAACATAATCAGGTATAGATTCAAAAAAAGTAATAGATATTACATATAATAAAATGCTGGTACCAATGGTTTCAAGCATCAAAGACGTCTAGGAAACATCAGAGTTTATTATTCATACCAGCGAGCAATTGGCGTATAGAAGCAGCTTCCGCTTCATCATCCTCAATTTCTTCTTCCGTCTGAGCTTGTCGAGGGCACCTTCTCATTTTAAGTCCTTTTACAACATCTGCTTTGTTGCCTTTTGAATTGATGTCACCATCTTCCTCTTCCTCAAATTCTTCTGCATCTAGTAAATTCTCAAGGTCCCCAGCAAATGAATCAAGATCACTATTTACGTCACAGTCACTATCAATTTCATCACCATCAGCAGCAGAAAGGCTTTGAACTTGCCTATCCCATATTTCCTGACATTTTTCTCTCGTCTGCTGTTGAAGCTGAAGAAAGGACATACGTTGGCCACGGGCAAATTTACTGAGGGTCATTGCATCTACTTTTACTCCTGATGCAGCTTGCTCACTTGAAAGTTTCCGTACCAAAGCAATTCGATGCCACCTGGTCAACTTATCAATTTGCTCTTCAGGAACACTGAACTTTAAGAGAACCTGCAACAGGCAAAAATTTATAAGTGGCAAAAGCTCATAGAATACACCGCATAGAAAATCCACATTTATTATTTTGCGTTATATTCTATCTATTCTACAAAATGAAATTTAGATAAATTTCAGTAAATGTTCAATCTTAAATTTTTATAATATCCAAGGGTTAGAGCATATAGACTATATTGTCAACATTCCGAATACCCAAGCCAGTGATACTGCTATTATACATGAATGCTTGAAAACTGAAATGTGTACTAAAGGAGCTTAAATTGTCTTAAACAGGAACATTTGCAAAAAAAATCCTTTACATTTACTCTACTCTGCCATCCAAATTCTATGAAAATATTTTCTGGAAAATACTTGTCTACAAATTTATTTCCTCCCTAAGAAAATTCATTTATCTGAATTTCTTGTCTCTTGATTTATAAAGGCAATTTATAAAGGCACTTCACATTTTGATCAGGGCTAGCCCGGATTGGGGCTAGCCCAATTTTTTTTGGGTTTACTCAGGACAGCCCATTTTTTTTTATCTGGGACTGTCCCAAAGTAATCCCCCCCCCCCAAACACAAATTTCATCTCATTTGGGAACATACTTCTCTCTCATCCTAAACCCTAACTTCTCTCTTCTTCTTCCTCATAAACCCTAAAATCTAACTCCATTCTCCACCACTGGCCGAGCATCTTCATCATCTTCCTCTTCTTCTCCACGTCCTCTTCTCTCTTTCAAGGAGAACGATGGCCCCCAAACCTTCCTCGCAAACAAGGTACGAAATCTTTGTTAATCTTTCTCCATTTCTTTCGAAAACCGTAGAAATTCACTGAAAAAATTGAAGGATCAATTACATTCTTTCTTTCAATTGCAATTATTGTAATGTGAATGAAACTATATTCGGAGGAGGGAAGTAAACCGTAGCATACGTGATTGCCAAAATTTGGCGTCGTCCAGGACTGTCCATTCTTCTGGAAGTCCTGACTGTACGTTGGACTGCCAAAAAAATCAGCAGTCCATTGGCATAACATGTGTAGCAAAGGACTGCCCATTCTTCTGGCAGTCCTGACTGTATGTTTGAATGCCAGAAAAATGAGCAGTCCATTGGCATAACATGTGTAACAATGGACTGCCCATTTGTCTGGCAGTCCTGACTCTATGTTGGACTGCCAGAAAAATGAGCAGTCCATTGGCATAACATGTGTAACAATGGATTGCCCAAATTTCTGACAGTCCAACATACAGTTAGGACTGCCAGAAAAGTGGACAGTCCTTTCTTACACATGATGTGAGTTAGGACTGCCCTCTTTTCTGGCAGTCCTAACTGTATGTTGGACTGCCAGAAATTTGGACAGTCTTTAGTTACACGTCCTGAGCCAGGACTGCCCATTCAAACTGACAGTCCATTATACAGTCAGGACTGCTAGAATATTGGACAGTCCAATGTCTGCACTAGTTGAACAGCAACATTTGTGGGCATGCCATACATTTTAATATGTAATCAATATTCAATAATAGTCATGAAAAGAAGAGAAAGGAGAAGGATGTTGAGGCCAGACCCGAAAGAAAACGTCCTACCGCATCGGATCGCAAGGCGCGTGAAGCTGGTAGAGTTCTCGAGAAAGGGCTAACAATCAGAGAACCCGAACCAGCCTCACAAATAAGAACACGTGGAACGAAACATATTGCAAGGCGTTCGAAGAAAGCGGCGACTCGTCGTAATGATTCCTCCGATGATGATGACGCTGGATCGGGTCCTTCTCAAGTAGCCGAGGAAGAGGAAGAGGAAGATGAGGGCCCAATTGGTTGCTCTATTTTGACGTCAATCGAGAACCACATTTCTTATGAAATATGGAAGGATCCGGTTAGTTACTTACCTTGAATATAGTTTAAACTATTCGAAATAATAGTTATATGTAATATTGAATCTTTGTTTTTTTTTATTTGCAGAAAAGCTCGCGTCTTTTGAGGGTAATAAACCATGCGAAGATGTACAGTACGTGGGAATTTGATGAGTTGAAAGAGAGTGTGAAGGAAAAAATCACCCCCACCGGATTGCAGTATTTGGCAAAATACTCGTATCAGATATTGGACCACGCAATGATTTCTACATTTGTGGAGCGCTGGCATCCAGAAACTAACAGCTTCCATCTCGCAGACGGAGAGTTGACAATCATCCTTGATGATGTCCACCACATTTTGGGGAGAGTTGATGGTCGTCAAATGTCGATGGATTATTCCGAGGGCGACTTCGACCTGTATGATGAGATGGTGGATTTGGTTGCCAATTGTCTCGGGGTTGAGGCGGAGACTTTTGTCACAATCCCCGAATTTAAGAAGTCTTACGGAATTTCTTTAAGTTTTTTTAGGAATACATTCAATGACGCCGACGACGCCGACGACAACAATGCTAATGACGACCTCGTGGCCCGGGGATACATGCAGTTCATCCCAGGGGCCGTCGGCATTACAGACAAGTCCGGGACCGCGATACATGCAAAATATCTAAACAATTTTAGGGACTTGAACGTTGTGGATCAAATATCATTCGGAAGTGGTATACAAGCACACCTCTACCGCGAACTTGGTGATGCATCTCGAGTCGAGTCGAAGACAATAGCTGGTTGTCAAACACTGCTCCATGTAAGCAAACCCTAGCATATTGTCTATAGAATTGTATAAAATTATGTCGATAACGATAACATTATGATATTTTACATTTTCAGGCGTGGATATATGAACATTTTTCGACGCTCAATAGGGCTACTCTTAATCGAAATTACGATGAGCAGATGTCCAGGATGTGTAGGTGGAGGCCGGACACAAAAGAACCAATGTACGCATCGAGTGTGTTTGCAGCACTCGTATTCTTTTTCTTTCTACGAGTAGGGAGCTTGTTCTTCCTCTTTGGAACGACTAGCATTTCCATGCTTCTTTCAATATGCTCAAAGAGAGAAGCTTCTCGCTTAGTAGATTCGAGCTTCTTCTTTTGTGTTCTTGTAAGTCTTGTTGGCGGTCTACCTTTCGGAGCAATGATAACAGATGGCTCCTGTAGACAACTACTTGCCGGGTTGGCAAGTTCTTGGATCGCAAGCTCAATGGACTTCCTCTCAGGTCCTAGTGCGGCACACCATCTGGCATGAAGAAGTTTCATCTGTGGCATGGAAAAGAAATCATCTGGACTGTCCACCGTAGGCATGATCTACAGCTGTCTCCAACGCTGATCAACGACCACTATTGGAATAGGTCTACATTGACGTCGATATTCGTTGATCTCGTGTGCACAAGGGAGCCCGAGAGAATGTCGATGTGTACAACCACATAGTTCGATATCGAAACCGACAGAATTCGCACGAGCAATCTCATGAAGTAGTAATGTCAATGCGTCGTGGGATACCACATGGATTAAATCGGACAAGAGATGTTCTTTCTTATGTTTGTGCATTACAATATTCAGACTCATCTCAAATGAAGCATTTATCTCGTTCACGACCGAATTGGTCATTAGATTGATTGCTTCTCAAACGGACACAAAACCACCGACCAATGAGCGCAGATATTTTTTTAGTCTTGCATGTGAGCCTTCGGCACGGTTGGTAGTGGTCGTGCCGTAATGTTTAACCATATTCGTCCATGCCAAGACAAAAAAAAATTTATGTTCATCAAGCCAGGTGTCTTTGATATAAGATATACACGCCGGGTTGCTCTTGTCCCATTGCTCTTTGAACATGTACCATGCTGCGTCAAAAGTTTTCTCAGTACTTGCTCGCCATACAAGGGTCCAACCGTTGTAGAAATCTTGGAAGCGGTCCATGTCGACTTTGCCGTCTACTTTCTCGAACTTCAGCTTGTATTGTGCTTGAATATTTCTGTTCATATGCCAAGTACATAGTAATCTACGAGCATGAGAAAATACGATATCAATAGCATTCATAAATGCATATTCCCGATCGGTGACAAAAACAGACGGTTATTTATGTCCACTGTAAAGTGTCTTCAGCTTTTCCAAAGCCCATGTATAGTCCTCTACTGTTTCGTTCTTAAAAAAACAAAAGGCAGCTGAAAATGTCCTTCCGGTTGAAGTGAACCCAACAATGTGAAGAAGAGGCATCTTGAATTTATTAGTCTTGTACGTGCAATCAACAACCAAAACATCGGCGAAGGACCGTGCCAATTGTATGCAATCCGGATGGAACCAAAACAGAGAAATCACTTCATTGCTCACCGGAAGTCTTCTATGGTATTCCACATAATGATTTTCGGCGAGTAACTTCATCACTTGTTGCATCGCCATTCTTCCTTTTAGAGTACTCGTTCTAGACCTCGCTAGTGCATTGTAAATTGTCCTCATAGTGGACTTGTTCCTATCATTCTTCTGACGCAGCACAGAATAAATTTCTTTTGGACCAACTCCGGAAGCTGACAATTCTGTAACTAACTTTTTCTCATCATCTTTCAATCTTCCGGCGTAGGCATGACCAGTTAGCGTCTCCGGAAGAGTATGATTGTGCATCCCATTACGTACCACAACTGTCCACTTCTCGCCAGTCTTGTACCCCAACACTAACTTGAATGGACAACCACATTTCCTTGAGCCTGACGCTTTCTTCCCAAATATTATTGGGAGAAGTTCACTTTTTTTACGATGCACCCTAAACGTTCCACCTCTTTCACAGCCAATCACTGCAGTTTGACGCTTCGGCCGACACCGTATCGACCTTGAAATTACAAGGGTTGTGTTGGTTTGCCTTCCAACTTCTCTGCACCATTCTAATGCTTCGGCGTAAGTTTCAAAGACTATCCGTCGAGAATTTATTGCTCAAATCTGTGCACATAGGAGATGGGGTGCCCTACAATAAATTTATAATTTTTTAAAAACCTAAATCAATGACAAAACCAAATATAATATCCAATTCAGGCTGCTAAACTAGACTGCCACAAAATCTGGCAGTCCTGAGCACTTCATGGACTGCCAGAAAGTGTGGCAGTCCAGTTGAAACGACCATCAACTTTAGGACTGCCACATTTCTGGGCAGTCCTTGAAGTATCTAGGACTGCCAGAAAGTGAGGCAGTCCATAAGTTCATACGCATTTTACTCGACTGCCATACTTTCTGGCAGTCCTAAGTACTTTGTGGACTGCCATGCGATGTGGCAGTCCAGTTGAAGAGTATATGAATTTGTAGACTGCCTTACTATAGGGCAGTCCATCAAGTACTTTGGACTGCCAGAGTGTGTTGCAGTCCAATTGTCGACTACGAAAAAATGAAAGTACGTCGGGGACCAACCACGGGTTCTTCGAAGAGAATGTTGTGTTCTTCGGAAGGACCGGACTGATCGATTGCTACATTTGATGTCCCAATTTCTTCCATATTTTCTACATCATGACAAAAGATTCAAAAATTAGGAATGAACCGATTATTTAACAAACTTTGCAATATAGTAGTCGAAAACATACCGACTACTACGAATATTCGTTGATAATTACTCTAGGGTTACAAAACAAGAAGATTTTCTTAGGTGTAGAGTGGGGGGACAAGAGGAATCTCAATCTAGGATTTGGACAAAAAGTGGAGAGGAAGAAGACAAAGGGAAAAAAAAAAGAACAAGTGACTTTTATACCACCTATTGGGATAGCCCTAATAAATTTTTCCAATGGCAAACTTGTAAATAATACAAAGTTTAAAATGGGCTAGCCCTGATCAAAATGTGAAGTGTCTTTATAAATTGCCTTTATAAAGGATTGGTGAGGAATGGTTCATAGTGTTTCAAGTAGTACATTTCAGTAGGACACAAACATAAGATCAAACTAGAATATCTAGAGCTGTAACTTGTTTCCAAATAACCAGACATGAAATACCAATAACTATAGTTCTTTCGTTACTGCCTCGTCTAAATCATTTCCACAAGCCAACCATGCCTATTTTAAGTCTCTAAAAACACATTGTGACAGAGACAGTTTTCAGTCCCATACTAGTCTCGACTGGTTGGCGTGCAATATAGAAACGAGATGTGAACTGCTAACCATAAACTGTGGAACTCAGTTATTCTTCAAGAAAATGACGATTAATAAAAGATTCCTTCTTTTCAGTAAACTAAGCATGAAGTTAGTTTCATGTGAAACTGCCTTAACAACATCCTTTTGCAATTACTACAATGGACAAATAAAATTTCATATTTAATATATTTTATTAAAAAAAGGTATGGAAGATCTCTGAGGGTTGCTTTCAGGAGGTCATTTACTTGAATACACCGGCACAATGTTGTTCCATCTTGCTGTCGTCACGAAATCTGTTCAAACACTCTAAGAAATGACAAATAATGTAGCAGATTCTAGGTAGGGTTTCTCTTCAGGAGGCCATTTACTTGAATACACCGGCACAATGTTGTTCCATCTTGCTGTTGTCACGAAACTTGTTCAAACACTCTAAGAAATGACAAATAATGTAGCAGATTCTAGGTATCAACAGAATAGTAAGATATCCTACCAAATTTCCTTGCGCTTTAGTACACACAAGCTACACTTGATCTAGAGCGTTAATTTACATGTACGATTATAGACTCTGCACATCATCCAGAACATCAGTTTACATGTATCACTACACTTGATACACAGAGTGAGAACATGTACAGAATGATTTCCCAACTACTTCTTTATTGCCACTATTCCTCTTCTTTCATTATTTATCATTCTGTTGATCTAGAGCGTTGATTAAATCAAATATTGCTGTATTCAGCCTTATATAGTTACTCGTTGTTGTTAGTATCTTACGATACCATATACTACCATTTTGTTACGTACCAGTTTATCCTATATACGTACACTTGAGTTATGTAATATATACTTAAGCATATTGTCTGTGGAACTAGATAGACCTGTAAAGATAAAACATATAAAAGATATATGTGAAAATTATATTAAATCATGTTCCTATATAGATTTAGAAGTATAGACCTAAACTATCTTAGTTACTATATCATACGATATGCGATACATGATACGATAAACAAGCAAATCGATACACGCTACGATACGCAAGTTGACAACCTAGTGTAGTTATAATAATTGTTATATTGACAGAGAGAGTAGATTTTTCAAAAGGATAAGGATCAGCCACTTTGCTTGTAATACATAGAAACCCAGTTAGTTAAGAGCATAGTCAGTAAGGCTATTTAAAGGCCAGCTATTGCCTTCCTGCTGTTATTTTATTCAACAGCACTTCGATTCCTTTTCTAGGAAACATTTGCAGTATTTCAGATCGTCATTCTGAATTAACTATCAAGTGTATATATTTCAGTTTTCTAGATTCGTATATTGGTCTAAACATGGTGCTCAATTTGTTTCAATGATATAGGATCTTTTGTAAGACATGGCTGCATAAAAACAATGGACCCATAGCTTCCTGTGCCAATTGTTGGCTGATCTTTTTAAGACAGGTTTACATTGACAGATCATACAAGTAAAAGACCATCTCCTTTTTTACCTCAATCCAAGTTTGTTTAGGGACATTTTGGTTGCTTCAAAGTGGAGATTGAAAGTGAGGTTTAGTAGAAAGTGGAACATAATTTCCCACTTTCCTTGTTTGGTTGGTGAAGATGGAAAGTTGAGTAATCATTGCTCTACACTTTCATGTCTCCTTGTGGTCCCCACTCCATTTTCCACTTTTCACATCCTCTATAAAATAGAGGATGGGGTTGAAAGTGGTGTTGGTTTTTCTTATATTAGATAATTAGTTGTTAAGTATAAAATTAATTAGTATTATATTAATAATTAGCAATTCCTTTCAAAGTTTCAGTAATATTTAGTAACGTATAATACTTGGTCATTATTTGTAAATAATCATTAATATGGTTGCATGAGCTTAAACTGTAATCCAAATGGTAGGTGTACCTACCTGCCAACTGGCAGCCACCTTGGTTTTATGGCATAGTCCTCCATGCTCATAGCTACCTTGGCTAAAAATTTGGCACCAACATAGAGGTTTGACGTCAGGTCGACAACCGGTTATAAAACTTTGTCAAATCTTGTATGGAACTTTCTTATACTCAGCCGACCCATCACAATGGGAGAAAGCTTGGATGACAATGATGATTACATGTTACGCAATATTATGAGATCATACTAAACAAGTATTATATTAATTAAGAAAGGTACATATCCATAATAAACAGATATTAATTGCACAATTTACTGAGGGTATGTAACTAAAATTTGTGTCCAATACATGAAATGTTGGGTGTTTCTACACAATTGTAATCATAATTGAGAGAATGGTCCACAAATGTAAGTATAATCAAGAGATTCATTGAGCAAGGAGGGTATGAAGTGTGAAGCTAGGCATACATAGAATTAGTTACCTCACGAGCTGCATCCATACTTAATCTGCGCAAATCTGCGTCAGTTCCAGTGACTGTCGAACCTCCTTTTGCAGAGGCTGCCTTTTTCTTCGCCATTGTGCTTGACATGGGCGCCTTTTGATTTGGAGTTACTCGGACATAGCTAAATCCTAATCCACGACCAGATGGATCACCAACACCTGTAATTGCTAAGCGCTCAATATTTTCTCGATCCTGCATAAGAAAATTCAAACAGGTCTATATATGAATCATTCTGCCAATAAATAGTCTTTGAAAAAACAATAACAAAACAAAGCCTTTATCCCAATTTTTTGTGGTAGGCTGCTTGAGTCCTCTTCTCTCATTGGGCACTATTAACCCTAACAAAAGCCATATTCTTCTGAACACTTCAACCCATATTGATCTAGGCCAACCTTTAGTCCTAGCAGCTCAAGTAACTATTATATTATCGCTCCTTCTTAAGGGTGCATCTAGTGTGTTTGTTGCACGTCCAAACACATAAGACAAGTTTGTCTCATCTTGTACTCAACTGGCACTACCTCTAACTTTTTACGAAAACACTCATTCTTATATTTTCCTATAATGTATTGCCACTCATCAAGTCTAGCATTCACATTTCGGCTACACTTAACTTTTTGGACATGTTGTTTCTTAATTGACCAACACTCTGATCCATAAAGCACACGTCTTTGAAACAAGCGAACACAAAAAAAGAAGGATGATATTACACTATTATTAAGTAATTTACTACAAACTGCATGTAAGAAGAAAATAATTGCCAAAAGAAAGGAAATGCATAATGACCTATGACTTGTGCTCTTTGGAGTTTAATTAGTGAATTACATAGCTAATGAATACAAGGTTAAAAAAATAGAGACCGAGCATATAAACCTTCTGGTAATAAGGATTGTTTTTCTCTTTAAACATGAATTCAGAGAGAAGTGTTATAATTTACTGATGTGAATAAAACATGAGAAGTCTTGATGCATTTTTATTGGCAAGTCATGACATCCTCCTTAGCCGAGACGATATGGGACTAAAGTGAGGTATACAATAATTGTTAGCTGACACTCTCCCAAGATAGAGGATAGATGTCAATCATTTTCACCTTGGATAACCGTCAAGCAAACACAAATCGAGGCAGTGGTTTGGCGAGGATATCTGTTAGTTGAGCTGAAGAACACATGTGATGTGGCTCTTTATTTTATGTCACTTACTCTCGGATAAAGTGACAGTTCTTAATGTGCTTAGTTCTTTTATGAAAAACCGGATTCTCAACAATATGGATCGCATCTTTGTCATCACAGTAGATAGCAGCTCGAGAAGAGAGGTGACTCTAAGAAGTGAGTTGAGACAAATCAATTCAAAGACATGTGTCATGGCTCTATATTTGGCCTCAACAGAAGAACGAATAACTACATTATGCTTCTTACCCCCTCCATGTAACCAAATTGTCTTCCATAAAGACAAGTTAACTACAAGTAGAGCGACGATCATCAATCTGATCCAGCAAACTCATCATATGCAAATGATGTGAGCGACATTGTATAAGGTATGTAGAGAAGGGTCATGTTCAGGAGTTCCCTTTATGTAGCGTAAAATCCTTTCAACAGCTTGAAGATGAAAGGTCAATGGATTTTGTATATACTGGCTCACCATATTCAAAGCGTAGGCAATGCTTGGACGAGTGACAATAAGATAAATTAGCCCAGTAAGATAAATTAGCCTCCCAACCAATTGTCTATAATATCGTGGTCAGATAAAGGACCTGATGAAAAGCTCAATAAGGGACTAGTTTGACTATGAAATCCATAGATGTGTTTGTTGGTCTGCAACCTAAGATCATGTCTCAAATAGAAGATCCAAAGCATATTTGTGCTGAGAAAGTTAAAATTATCAATAACTTTGTGATACCTCAATACCGAAAATTATCCAAATGGTCCAAGGCCCTCTGTATGAAAATGAGAGACTAAGTGTTCTTTCATCTTGGAAATGCCAACATAATCATCTCTAGTGATGACTACATCATCCGCGTAATCAAGTAAGTTAACCAGTGTTATAAATTTTGGTAGACGGATTCGGTGCTCCGAATGGGCGCCTAGGGCCTAGGCGGCCGCACAGGAAAAAATTCTTAGTTTTGGGTTTTGACTTTTGAAAATTTTTGATTTTTTTTTTGAATTTTGAATTTTTATTGAATTTAATGAATTTTTTATTATTTTTTTTAAATCTGAATTTTTTTTGAATTTTCAGATCTGAAATTTCAAATTTCAAAACCTCCCTCCTTGGCCGAACTGGCCGAACAGGGGGCCGACTTGGCTTAACAGGCCCGCCTAGGCGCCGAACAGGCACCTAGGACGCCGATTTTGGGGGTTTCGGTACGGCAGGCAAGGGGTGAGCATTTGTCGGTTTAAAACCGAAAACCGGACCGAACCGAACCGATATTGCAATTAGGTTCGGTTTTTTCGAAATTTCGGGTCGGGTTCGGTGCAGAAAACCCATTAAATCGGTTTAACGGGTCGGTTTACGGTTATTGGGTTTCGGGTTCGGTTTTAAACCGAAACCGAAATATAGTGGGTAAAATTACTAGTTTACCCTTAGCCCTAACCCTTACTTTAAAAGGCATCATGTTCTCTCTCTCTCCAGACTCTTCTTCTCATTTTTTTCACAGGGAGAGAGAGAGAACGGCGCTCTCGGCTGAGTCGGCTCTCCAGCGGAAAAAATTTCTCCTCTCTCTCGGTCTCTCACCGCCTATTCCTCCCCTCTCGAGCTCTCTCCGCCTCACCGCCTTCAGATCTGCCGGTAGCGACAGTCTCTCAGACTCTCTCTCGGTCTCTCACCGTTGTAAGGCCCTAACCCTAGGTCTCTCACCGCTGTAAGGCCCTAACCCTAGCTCTCTCACCGCTGTAAGGCCCTGACCTAACCCTAAGTAATTTTTTTCTAAATATCTCACTTTAATCTCAAATCTCTGTTATTTATTTCGTTTTAGTGTATGCATGCTTAATGTCTAAATTGATCTCTGTTATTTATTTCGTTTTAGGTTATTATTTCTATCAGATCTAAATTTATGCATGCTCGATTACTGTCGGATCATGTCAGATGCTCAGATCTAAATTTCTATCAGATCTAAATTTCGTTTTTGGTTATTATTTTGGTGTATGCATCATGTCAGATGCTCAGATCTAGATAATTTTCATTTTTAGTTATTTCTAATTATCTCGTTTGTTTATAATTTATGTTTCTCGGATGAAGCAAATTGGATGCACGTACTGAACATGGATGAAGGATAGAGGAATCCATATTTGGGAATCTAATTATGTGTTGATCCATATTTTACTTTGCTATGACAATTAATTTGCTATGACAATTAATTTGAGTGTATTCTGTTTTACCTTGCTATGACAATTAATTTCAGTTTTGATCCATATGTGTTGATCCATATTTTACTGTGCTTTGACAATTAATTTGAGTGTATTCTGTTTTACCTTGCTATGACAATCTAATTATGTGTTGATCCATATTTTACTTTGCTATGACAATTAATTTGCTATGACAATTAATTTGAGTGTATTCTGTTTTACCTTGCTATGACAATTAATTTCAGTTTTGATCCATATGTGTTGATCCATATTTTACTGTGCTTTGACAATTAATTTGAGTGTATTCTGTTTTACCTTGCTATGACAATCTAATTATGTGTTGATCCATATTTTACTTTGCTATGACAATTAATTTGCTATGACAATTAATTTGAGTGTATTCTGTTTTACCTTGCTATGACAATCTAATTATGTGTTGATCCATATTTTACTTTGGGAATCTAATTATGTGTTGATCCATATTCTGTTTTTGTTAATTTGTCAATCTAATTATGTGTTGATCATGTCAGTGACAGTGTCAGTGTATAATAATTCTGCTTTTGTTAATCTATTTCTTATAATAATTCTTTTTGTTTTTACTTATGCAGGTATTTGGGAACCTGGGATTGGATCTTGTGCTTGGATTTGTATTGGATCGCTTATCGCTGTAATAATCTCTCTCTCTCTCTCTCTCTCTCTCTCTATATATATATATATATATATATATATATATATATATATATATATATATATATATAATCTATTGTGTCTGGAAATTGGAATGTGTTTGCAGGGCAAATAATGTTATACTGCTAGTGCTAGTTGCACAAATGCTGCGTTGCTGGCCAGTTTGCCAAAAGACTTATCATTTGTTTTTGTTAATTATGCAAGTATTCTGTTTTTGCACAAATGCTGCGTTGCTGGCCAGAAGACTTATCAGTTGTTTTTGTTAATTAGCAGCTATCTCTTTTTTTGCACAAATGCAAGTATTCTCTTTTTGTTAATTTGTCCTCTTTATGTTAAGTTAATTTGTGAAAGTTTTCTCTTTTTGTTAAAGTGTTCTCTTTTGGTTAACAGTAAATTAGTAGGGCTGTTCTAATTTGTGAAAGTGTTCTCTTTTTGTGAAAGTGTTCTCTTTTTGCTATGACAATCTAATTTGTGAAAGTGTCCTCTTTTTTTGCACAAATGCAAGTATTCGGTTTTTTATTGAAAAGATAAATTTAATTAAGGGTTAGGTAAGGGTTACATAGCTTAGGTAAGGTTACTCACCAACTTATATGATGTTCATTAGGTAGCAACAAGATAATGGCAACTACTTCATATTCATGCAATGTGCGTATTTCTTTATTTTTATTGAAGTTTCATATTCATATTTCATATATTAAAACACGGCTATTTTATTAGATGTCGCATGAAGGTGCTCCACCTCAACCACCAACTAGTTCTGAAGCCACAAATGAGCCCATTTCCAATCCTAATTCAAGTCTTCGGGTTACTAAAAAACCTATGAAGAAACGGGCTGCGTTTTGGACTGATTTTAATAGATTTGTGGATGCGGAAGGGCGTCCAAAAGCTAGTTGCAAACACTGTAAAAGAGAATATCATTGTCATAGCAAATTAAATGGGACAACTAGTGTGAGAAATCATTGGAATGCATGTCCATCCAATCCCAAAAATCATGAATCTAGTCAAACAATTCTCAACTTGCAACCGAGCTCAAGGGGCAATGATAAAGTACTCACTAGTTGGAGATTTAATCAAGATGATGTGAGGAAAGCTTTGACACGTATGGTGATTGTCGATGAACTTCCATTTCGATTTGTGGAATGTGACGGCTTTCGACAATTTATGAGTGTTGCGTGTCCCATCTTTCGCATTCCATCAAGATGGACAGTGGCACGAGATTGTTATGAACTTTACTCTCATGAAAAGAGTAAGTTCAAAGCATATTTGAAAGAGTCGAAGCAAATGGTTTGCCTAACAACGGATTCATGGACATCATTACAGAAAATAAATTACATGTGTCTTACGGTACATTACATAAATGAAAATTGGGAACTAAAGAAAAAAATTATAAATTTTTGTCCAATTACTAGTCACAAAGGGGAGGCCATCGGGAAAGAGGTTGAGAAATGTTTGCTTGAGTGGGGCATCGATAGAGTATTCACAATCACAGTTGACAATGCAAGTTCCAACGATGTTGCTATTTCTTACTTGAGTAAGAAAATTCAGAATTTGGGAAATAGCATTCTAAATTGCAAGTATTTACACATGAGATGCATCGCACACATCATCAATCTCGTTGTGGTTGATGGTTTAAAATTGATGTCTCCATCAGTTTCTCGTGTTAGAAATGCAATAAGATATGTTAGACACTCTCCTAGTAGATTCCAAAAATTTAAGGAGTGTGTTGAAGCCGAAAAGATACAAAGCAAGAAGTTATTGTGTCTTGATGTGAGCACCCGATGGAATTCTACCTTCTTGATGTTAGACACGGCTCAAAGGTTTGAAAGTGCCTTTGAGAGATTCTCATCTATTGATCCGTGGTTCAAAGTAGAGCTAGCGGAGAATGATGGGTATCCTAGTGAAGAAGATTGGGCTAATGCAAGAAGATTGTGCACTTTTCTAGAGCACTTTTATGACCTCACAATGCGTATCTCGGGTTCCTTGTATGTCACTTGCAATAACTTTTTTGATGAAATCACATCAATTGACATTCTATTGCGTGCTTCAAAAGAGAGTAGTGACTTTGATTTGGGTCTAATAGCCGATAAAATGAGAGAAAAATATGATAAGTATTGGGGGAATATAGAGAAGATGAATATGGTCATCTTTATTGCACCAATTCTTGATCCACGACATAAGTTGGAGTATGTGGAATATGCTCTTGATCAACTATATGGTATGGAGAAGAGTGATTCCATGAAGAAGAAGGTGAAGAGTGTTGCGTACTCAATGTTCAATGAGTACAAAAACATCAACACTTCTCAAATTTGTGGCACTAGTACTACTATTACTACTAGTGATAGACTTCAATCTTCTAGTGAAAATCAACCGGGGCACACCTTGCAATTGAAAAAGTTTATGAAGGCACAATTCAAGAAGCATAAGATGGAATTGGGTGGGGGTGACACTAAATCGGAGCTTGATCGTTATCTAGAGGAGAGTATCGTTAATGATGACGAGGAAAGTGACGATTTTAGTATTTTGGAATGGTGGAAGCTTAATTCACCTCGTTTTCCGATTCTATCAAGGATGGCTAGGGATGTTTTGGCCGTTCCTATATCTACCGTGGCTTCGGAGTCGGCTTTTAGTACGGGTGGTCGTGTTCTTGATGCTTATAGGAGCTCCTTGACTCCAAAAATTGCTCAAGCACTCATATGTTGTCAAGATTGGTTTAGGGTGCCTTCCGATCGACCCATTGTATCCACTATTGAAGAGGATTTTGAGGACATCTACAAACTTGAAATGGGTATTTTACACGTTTTATAATTTCTATTATATTCTTTCAGTTTTATAACAGTTTTGTTCTAATTTACTCTAAATCGGATCTTTTTTCTTATTTCTTATTAACTAGATTTGGCTAAGTTAACTGTGGGATCAACATCAACAAACGAAGTTTGACCTTGATTACTGTCACTCACTCTTTGAAGTTCTACTTTTGAAACCATCAATGTAATATTGCTGCTGCCTGCTGGTGAATTCTGCTGGATACATTTTAGATTATGCTGGATAATCTTTTTGGTGATACTCCTGTAGTCCTATATACTGGTATAGTTGTATGATACTGCTAGTGTATACTGGCATCTGGATGCTCCTGAGCTCTCTAGTGTATACTGGCATCTGGAATCTGGATGCTCCTGAGCTCTCTGAGCTCTCTATGGTTTCTGATATTCCTATTTTGTAATTGCTGGAATCTGGATGCTCCTGACCTGAGCTCTCTAGTGTATACTGGCATCTGCTAGACTGCTAGTGCTGTTATCTTTTTTGTGATACTCCTATTTTACATTCTAATGCTGGAATATGGATGCTGGTATGATGCTCTCTGAGCTCTCTATGGTTTCTGATATTGAACTTTTTTTTTGATACTCCTATATGCTGGTATGATGCTGCTACTGGATACATTTTATTAGTTCATTTATTATCTTTTCTTGGACAGTTTGCTAACATATTAAACTAGAAAATGGCAATGATGATTACGGCTTGAGAATGGAGTAACTGATACTACATGGCATCATACTATGGTGCAAAAATAGCCATCTGAGCCATATTATACTTTTTTTCCTTCTTTTTTGTGCAAAATATAGGTGCTGTTGGAACCGGGTTACATGAGAATGGTGCTTGAAGGCTTGAAGCAGCCTCTTCTTGTTCCTGTAGGTGCTTGAAGCAGCCTGGTATGATGCTGCTACTGGATACATTTTACTAGTTCATTTATTATCTTTTCTTGGACAGTTTACTAACATATTAAACGAGAAAATGGCAATGATGATTACGGCTTGAGAATGGAGTAACTGATACTACATGGCATCATACTATGGTGCAAAAATAGCCATCTGAGCCATATTATACTTTTTTTCCTTCTTTTCTTTGCAAAATGTAGGTGTTGTTGGAACTTGGAACCGGGTTACATGAGAATGGAGTCGTTGAAAAAATGGAGTTTTTTTTTTCTTTTGTTAGATTCTGAAATTTGTAATATAACTTTTTTTGGTTGTAATTAAGTTGTATATGCTTCACAACGTCCGGAATCATTTATCATTGATGTTACATGGCTTTGTAACCTTTGTTAGTATTATTGATACTTTTATTACTATGTAAGGGTGAGTTATTTGATATTTTGGTTGGTTGTAAACTTGTAATTGATATGTTGGTTCAGAAATCAGACTTGCAGCACTGTTTCTCTGGTTTCAATTGAATTTATAAATTTGATATTGCTGTTTCTGAGAATTATTACTGCTGTATATTCAGAAAATGTTGTATGCAGCACTGGAATCATTGATATTACAATGTTTCTGAGAATTATTCAGAAATCAGACAAACAATTTTTTGAAATAGGTCGGCCCATAACCAAGGCCCATAACCAAGGCCCAAACCGAATAAACCGATCAACCGAACCGATTAGGTTCGGTTTAGGTTCGGTTCGGTTCTCCTGAAATTAGGTTCGGTTCGGTTTTACAATATGTCGGTTCGGTTTTGGTTCGGCTTAACCTGTAACGGTTCGGTCTGCACCGAACCGAACCGATGCTCACCCCTACGGCAGGCGACCGCCTGGGCCGATTTTTAGAACACTGAAGATAACTATGCCCTGAGACCTCCCATGTGTAAGAAAGGATGTATTTGAGCTCCTTCGAACAAACCCAATATGTTGTAAGACTCCTGTATTTGTCAATTCACGCACACGGTGACTGTTTCAGACCATACAAAAACTTCTCTAGGAGACGGACCATAGATTTCCTTGGTCGCTTAAAACCTGGAGGTTACTACATAAAAATAGTCTTTGAAAGAATATATTTGAGAAAGACATTCTTCATGTCCAACTCATGAAGAGCCCAATTCATGGAAACTACCAAAGATAGAAGAACTAAAAAAATGCTAACTTAGCAACATGTGAAAAAAGTCTCAATATAATCGAACCGGTAGTTAGCCATTAAACAGGCTTCGAAGCGATCAACGGAACCATTTGGACTTAATTTAACAGTAAATACCCAATTACATCCGATCACCTTTTTACCTGAGGGCAAAGGCATTAAAGTCCACGACCGATTAGAGTGCAGCGCCTCATGTTCTTCAACCATAGTGGCATGTCAACATGGGCGTTGAAGTACTTCCTAAACAGAGGAAGAGTGATAACAGACAAAGAAGAAACAAATGTACGACCAGATGGAGTCGAACGGTGATAAAAAAATTAGAAATAGGATTGAAAGTAGTACAAGAGCGCTTACCCTTGCGAAGAGCAATAGGAAGAGATAGTCCATCATGGGAAGTCAGTGGAGGTAAAGGAGTAGAAACAAAAGGCTGCATTGTAATATTTGCAGAAGAATCATTAAGTGATACCTACCTGGATAAATAGTAACAGGTATAGTAATGACCTTGCCCGACGCCTATATACTTGGGAAAAGCAAACCAAAGACCCAGACAAAGGAGAGATAGGAGAAATAGGTGTATCAAATTCAGAGTAAGGAATAAGAGGAACATGAATCGTAGACAATGGAGATATGGACGGTGTATCGGAAGCAAAATAGACATGATCCTCGAGAAACGTAACATCACAAGAGACAACAACCTTTGAAGTAGTGGGATCACAAAAAATACCCTTCTCGCGTTCGAGAATAACCAACAAATATCATATGGCTAACTCGTGGATCAAGTTTATCTACCAGAGATCCAAGATTATGAATATAACAAAGACAACCAAAAACCTTTGGAGCGATAGGAAAGGATTTGCCTTGCAGAAAGATGATAAAAAATGTAATTTGTTCTCAAGGACATAAGAGTGCATACGGTTTAAATAAATACAAGCAGAAAAGACCACAATTTTTCATAATTGCTTGAGAATATTCATATGAATAAGGAGAGAGTGGGCTACTCCAGAAGGTCCGCACTACTTTACTGAGTACACGAACATGAAGTCTAGTGGAATAAGTCACGAGTCTGACATAATGCTTGAAATTCCATGCTTGCATACTCCTTAGCAATAACTGAGTGAAGAACCTTGATGCAAATATCAAATTGATTGGCAAAGCAATAAAGATTTGAAAAACAGAAAGAAAATCGGCCCTAGAACGAAAAAGATATAACCATGTCATGCGTGACAATCAATAAAAGTGACAAAATATTTACATCCATGCACACTCGGAAACTTAGGACCTCAAATATCACTATAAATCAAAGCAAAATGTGAGTTATGTCGTGTATTAACTGGATGAAAATAGGACCAACAATGATTCCCACTAATGCATGACTGACAACTAAATCCAGACATGATAAATTAGGTAACATATTATGAAAGGAAGATAACATAGAATGCCCAAGTCTTGTATGCCACTTAATGGAAGGAGCAACCATTGACATACTGGCGAGATGATCTACATAGTAAAGGCATGTTTGTTCATGCGTTCCACCAATCCGTTTCTTCGTTAGAAGATTCTGTATCACAAAGTTTGACGAATAAAATGTTATTGAACAATTAGAATCATATGTAAGAGCGAATAAATAATAACTTATGATGTAGTAATGGAACAATTGGAGTATTTTACAAATGCAGAAACGGAGTAAGCGATAAATCAGCACTACCAGAAACATGAGTGGAAGTAGCGTCAACCATAGAAATGAATTTGTGAAGGCTAGAAGAAAGATTTGAGGGTCAACCATGAGGCATTGTTCAAGGTGCTAGAATCTGCAACCCATGAATGAGAAATGAGAGATATTTAGGCGTCAGAATCCGCAACCCATGAATAAGAAAGGAAAGATGTTTGATTGAGTGAAAAGATCGGCAGGAACTAGAGGAGAGGAATCGACGCAACTGGTCCCGTTCATCATTGGAAAAGGACATCTGACCACTAAGTGAAGAAGACGAAAGAGCACTAGTAGGGACAGATGCATGTCTAACAGTAGGTGTATCATCGGGATAACAATGCTTCTTCCAACACTAGTCCTCGCGATAATTGATTCCTCCACTACAGGAACAATATAGTCGTGAGAGGAAAGTTGTGTTGAGAGGGACCAGTGAACGAACACCTCAAAAGAAGATAACCGAGGCAAAA
This sequence comes from Iris pallida, assembly GCA_029216955.1. Classification (NCBI taxonomy): domain Eukaryota; kingdom Viridiplantae; phylum Streptophyta; class Magnoliopsida; order Asparagales; family Iridaceae; genus Iris; species Iris pallida. Next base: position 2,652 of record JANAVB010039257.1, on the reverse strand, counting down.
GGACACCAACAAAGGCTTTTGTTGTTGCCTAGTAACATTGGTTTCAAAGGAAATCGACTGAAAGATATTTCATTGTTCAAAAAGGCCACTGAAAAGGGTACCAAAGTTATGCAAAATCTTCTCGAATTGTGGTCGTATTGCATGTGAAAAACGTCATAAAATTTCGGAAGATTGTCTTCAGACGAGTATAAGTAGGGGTGAGCAAATATCGGTTTTGGAACCGAAACCGACCCGACCCGAATTAACAATTCGGGTTGGTTTTGGAAATATCGGGTCGGTGTTCGGTTTTAAGTTTTAGAAACTTCGGTTTTGCAGTTCGGTTGTCGGGTTTGGGTATCGGTTATCGATCCAACCGAAAACCGAAATTTTTTCTATACAATTACAAATTTAACCTTTCTTTCTTATATATACAATAGAGTAAACCCTACCTATTCTGTCTCCTCATCTTTTTCTTTCATTCGCCGCTCTCTATCGGTTAGAGACTCTCCATCTCGAGTCTCCAGGTTCCTCGGCCCTCTCTCTCTCCGAGTCTCCGACTCTCTCCACTCTCCAGATCCCTCCTTCTTTGGCGCGCTCTCTCTCTCTCTCTCTCTCTCTCTCTCTCTCTCTAGATCCCACCCTCTCTGAGCTCTTTCTCTCTAGATCTAAACCTAGTTCTATGAAGGGTTTGGACGAGAACCCTTGTTATCCGACAATCCGACGTTCTCGACTCGACTCATAAGGTTAGAACACTAAATCCTAACACTTCTAAGTTCTAATCTTTATTTTATTTTTTCATTTTTTTCTATTAACTAACCATTTTTCTTCTTGCAGGACTTTGGTTCCTCGTCTCTGTTTATATGGATAATTTTATTTAATTTTATTTACTATAAATACTTCTAATCTTTTAATTATTATTATTATTATTAATCTTTTTTTTTAGAATTGCTAAGTTCAAATGCGTAGATCCTTTATCTATTAGATCATTGTTATCATTTACAGTAAAATTAAAATTAATTCATTAATGTATATCAATCTTCTTTATTTTTTACATGCCATGAATAGAAAAGGAAAAAAAAAAGGATGTATGCTGCTAATGCAAAAAAAAAAGTATCAACCGCCATTAATGTCTCTGTCATTGTCCAATATGTATTTGTGGACATAATTTTACATACTCTATTACATATTTATACATGTTTGTTACTGGTTGTAATATTATATATCCCTATTTATACATGTTTCAGGTTTGTGGTTATATCATTAACTGGTGTTTATATATTCTGATGTCATGTTACTGGTGTTTGTATATCAGTATATGTGCTGGAACTGGATGTTTGTATATTTATTGTTTGTGTTTAATTACTGTGGCATTTTTATGTGGATGCCAATGGCAATTTTATATGTTTGTATATTCTAATCTGATGTCATGTTACTGGTGTTTTTCGAAAATTTGCTAGATTTATTCAAAATGTGTTGAACTGGATGTTTGTATATTTGTCGTCTTTTTTTATTGTTTTCTCTTTGGTGCAGGACTGTTGAAAGTTATAACTGGGCTATCAAAAAGGATTTCAGATTCATCTAACCAGGGCATTTGGTCTGGTGGCAGGACATTTGAAAGTTATAAATAAGCATTACCTGTTGAATCAAAAAAAAAATATATGTATTTTTTATTTGTATATTTGCAATTGTTGTTGAATGTATATTTGTATATTTGTTGGAACTAGATGTTTGTATATTTTCCTAACTGGTATGTTTGTATGTTAAAAATTTTGGTCAGCACATGCTTTGTACTGGTTGTTTGTTGTTTGTATGGGCCAATCCTTCTTGTTTGTATCTTAAAAATTATTGTAAGAATTTGGTGCTGGTATGTTAAAAAAAATTATTGTTATTTTGGATTAAAAAAAATTTGTGCTGGTTTGCCGAATTTGGTTTGCCGAATTTGGTTCTGGTACTTGGTTTGCCGAATTTGGTTTGCCGAATTTGGTGCTGGTACTTGGGCCCATGAACCGAACCGACCGAAAACCGAACCGTTTTAGTTCGGTTTAGTTCGGTTTGGTTCGGTTATTTTGAATACGGTTCGATTTTCGGTTTTGAAAAAATCGATTTTCGGTTATTTCGGTTTTTGTATAATCGGTTCGGTTTAGACCGAACCGATGCTCACCCCTAAGTATAAGGACTAGAGATACATCCAAATGTCCTTAGCAAATTTCAGAGACATAATAGAGTTATAATAACAAGCATCCATAGGCACACAAAGGACAACCAAACAATTACCTTGTTGTCATTCTAAAACAAAGAGGCATATTGGGAATCCTTGGAGTCCAGTAGCGACTACATCAATTGATGATTGAGGCATTTGTTGTTTAAAATCTTTTCTAGAGCATTGGACCATTGCAATTAATTCTTTGCACCGGAGAGAGAGATCATGATGAGTCGTAAATTTGTCTTGAAGTCGACTAAAGAGGAAGAAGCATCAATTTAAACACCTTTGTCATCGTCGGAGGCCATAATCAAGAGCGCACAAGATCAACACAACAATGACTATTGTCCAACTCACCAAGAGGCAAGAGATCAACGACGCCTGAGTACCATGTCAAAGTACAACTTCAAAGACGAGAGAACCAAACGAGAGACTTTAAGCAAGCACAAAATCAAGCCAATAGTGCAGAAGGC
>JANAVB010039256.1:0-29584 GCA_029216955.1 Iris pallida | reverse complement strand
ATCACGGATTGGTACTATACGAATCTTCTTCTGAGATGTTATCTCCTTGTATTCACTAAATACATATTGTGATGCGTTTCACTTACATATTGTATTTATTGAATACCCTTATAATTGTACACTCATTGTGCATATTGTACTCCCATTATCATATTGAGCCATTGTACAAGCCATTGTATAAGGTAACGTAACTGAATTGGATCCTTGTGTATTGATTAGGGAGGGAGAGTAGAAGTGGTTATGTGATCAATCCTATTGTATAAGAAATTGTATATGTCTATTGTACACTCACGTACAAAGGAGTCCCATTTTATTGTAAACCTAACCCGTTTACATAACTATATTGTACTCTAAATCACAGTAGGCTTACAGTTCTTACTTATCATATTTAGATATTTCCTGTTATCAAATTTCTACTATTTTTCATATACTTCTTTCTTTCAGCGTTTTATGTACCTTACTCTATTGCATGCTTTAATTTCCTAACATGATTGAAATGCGTGAGATATTTTGTGCTCGCTCCCGTCCTGACTGGAACTGTTGAAAATATTACAGAGAATGAGGATGAGGCCTGCGTAGACACCTTCTATGGGACAGCTGTAGATGACTCGTGTGACCCAGATTTCCAGCCTGATCCACTAGCTTAGAGTCTGAGGCTCCCTAGTCTAGGTTTTACTATTTCTGTCTTTTGAGATCAGGATTGTATATATATATCCTTTCATATTCAGTATTAGACTTGTATTGAGCTGGATGTTCTATTTGTATAACAGTAGACACTTAGACTCTCTCTGATTGTATTCTGTGGATCTTTTATTCCAGTATTTATCTATCTATCTTTTATTTTATCATTCTGCCTTAGATGTGATTGAGACTGTATATTGCTATGTCACCTCCACTCGGAGGGTATATACTGTATAGGTACCTTTATATTGTTAGATGATTGACCTAGGACAGCGTTCTACCGCCGACACTGTAGCGTAGGCTGGGCGTTGTTACGTTCTCGTACCCTCACAGTGGGTGCGGGTCGTGACACTACAGAACCTCCTAATCTACCAGAGCGGCCAACCAGCATCACTCGTCCTGAGATGTGGACCGATAAAGAGACATAAGTCTATAATTATTATATAAATTTATTCATACTCTCTTTATAATCTAATGGTACATTGTTTTGTTAATTTCAGGTTCTTTCTGCTCCAGGCTGGTAGAGATTTGGGTGACTTGATGCGTCGTCAATTCCATTGTCCCTATCTGAACTTTGGGGACATCCCACTTGACAGACGATTCATTTGGCTAGATATGCTTTGGGTATGCCTAAATAATATCATCTTCGTTCACAATATTCTTAAATATTTGATTATTTGTTTTTACTTTTTTTATTTGCAGAATTGTACTGGTGGCCGACGCACAGAGATCAGGCAATCCGAAAGTGCTACAAGTCTGTCGCCAGTAAGAGGTTGAGGGATATGGTCAACGACCAAAGGCGTTGGCTACATTAAATGGAGCTCTTCACAATGAGTAGTTAAAAAAGGAATTTTAGGAGAAGATGAAGAAGAAGATGGACACTGTGGCCTATAAGGACAAGTATGAGAAGGCAAAGGCTGCCCGTGCTAAGGGCGGTCACCACACGGGTGGATCCATCCCAATTTTAGAGCATTATCGATGGTTGGTAAGCATTTTTATTTATAATTTCTTTAATTGTTTAACATTTAATGCTCAATTATTAATCGATGTTTAATTTTTACTGTGCGAGGATGTCGCCAGGGCAGGCGTAGACCCAAACACCATCGACTTTCTCAGAGTTTTTGAGCGTACCCATAAGCGAAAGAAGGATGGAAAGCTCATAGATGATCGGGCAACCAAAGCCTATATAAGTTTTTCGAGTCCTATCTAATTAGATTTTGTACTTAACTATATTTATTTTACCTAAATAGTTAGTCATAACTCTAAATATCCAAACCATAACCCTAATTAGCAATATAAATCAAAGACAAATATAGGAGACGTATGAGATCATAACCATAACAATACTTAATAGTAACTAAAATATGAAAATTAACTCTAAATCTATTCACCTATATAAATATAGGAGACATATGAACTTTAGAGAGTCGAGTCAGTGAGGAAGGGAGGGTTGTAGGGACAGTGCCGAGGGGGAGCTAGGACTAGTCAGCCACCGACATCGGCTGGAAGGAATGACTTATGGATACAAGTTGTCGGTAGAGGGAAAACGACAGCGTATATGGTACCGAATCGTTGGCATCCCAACCGTCCATTTACTCCAGAGCTCTTTTTCTATCTCCACCTCCACCTATAGATACACAGACCGACGTTACTACCAGAACCTACAGTTTGGAGCAGATTACACAGATTTTGGTGGCCCGACATGGTCAGATGACCCAGGTGACCGAAATTCTAGGCACAACAGGTCTGATTCCTGCTACCATTGCACCGGCTCCTGCATCGACCTCAGCACCTCCGGCACCGGCTCTAACTTTGACCTTAGCGCCTCCAGCAACAGCTCCTCCTTCGGCCACAGTGCCTACTGCACCAGCTCCTACTTTGACCACGGTGCCTCCTGTCACACCGATGACTCTTCTAAGCGTTGTTCCTACCCTGGACGTACAGCAGGTCATTAGGTTGGTGCTGACACAGTTATATACGTATAGACAGCCGTCTCTATCTCTGCCACCTGCTCCACCTCCTCCACCATCAGTTTGATATTGACGAGATTTTTGTATTGATTTTGGTTGTACTTGATAAGTTTGTATGGACTTTATGGAGTTTATATATCATTCGATGTGTACGAGATTTGTGTATATGTACTATATTAGTGCTGGATCTGGATGAGTTTGTATAGACTCCATTGTGTCGATAAATAGTTGTTTGTGCCTATTTTATTAAGTGTTACATATTGTGTTCTAGTTTATTGAGTAAATAGTCTTTTTGATTCACTCTGAAATATTTGTGTTTCATGCTATTAAATATAGATATATTGACAGGTATGAGCATAGCAAGAACTAATATATCTGGACAGAATTTGCAGGCTAGGGACGGACTAGCAACGGAATACCGACATATTTCTGCAAAAAATTATAGCCTAGCGACGGACTGCCGACACCTAGCGACAGAATTTCTATACCTCAGCAACTACTTTTCGACGGAAATTTATGTCGCTAACATGCTGTGATACCCCAAAAGCGTATCAGACGAGCTAGCGACGAAAATATCTTCTGGAAATTTTATGTTTTTGGCTTATATACGTCGCTAAGATGTCGCAAAATATGTCGACCGAAAAAATACGTTGCTATTCCGTTGCTAAACGGTTTTGTATCCGTCGGTGAGTCGTTGTTGTAGCAGCATTCTTCCGATGGATTTTTCTTAGCTACATTTAACCTAACAACGTAAGCTTTTCGTCGGTAATCCGTCGGGAAATTATAATAGCAATATTTAGCGACAAATATTTACATCGCTAAATATTAGTATTTTTGTAGTGAACATGGCCCCACCAATGACTTCACGAAAAGGAAGTCAGGAGGCCTGACTTAACGGCGAGTCCGACATCCCCTCCAGACCGCAACCATCGGTGCCGGCTCCAACCAATGATGACCTAAGGGAGATTCAAGAGCTGCAGGGGCTTAATTTGAATCCACTAGCAGCCGAAAGAAAATGAGACTCTGACGGGACATCTGCCCAGAGACGAAGCCCTTCTCACAAAGGTGTTTGTGGAGGGAGTTGATCGACATCGCGTACGGCCTCCAGGAGTTGTTCCTGACATGCTTCTATGACAACATGATGGATATGACAATATCCACCCTCATTGGCATAGTCCAGCGAGACAAAGAAGCGGCTCGTGACTTCTTTGAGCGCTTCAGGCAAAACGCTCTAAAGATGCCTCCGGGGACTCCCGAGACGGTCCTCATATACATGCCGATGGGGTCTGATGCCAGCCACCAAATTCTGTATGGACACAGGCCAGCACTCAGTTTGGGCGGCGTTCATCATAAGCATCGACTAGGCCGAGAAGAATGCCAAAGGCATTCATCTGATCATGCACCAGGCCCTGAGCACTGGGCATAGAGGGAGCGCCCTCAAACAGCAGCGATGGTCGCAGCAGCACAGGTCATCAATATAAAGAAAGCAGGGGCAAAGCAATCACCGGTGGACTCGCCCAGGCGAAGTGACACCTACTTCTTCACTTACGACCAAGTCGTCGATGTTTCACTTAACAAAATGCCTTGAAGAATTGGCTTTTGAAAATAAAACGAGAAAAAAAGTACAAGAAGTACAAATTTGATTCTGGAAAAGTATTGCTGTAGAAGTCTGATTCGCAAATGATCACTTTGTTCCTTGGACCATATGATGATGATGAAGATCACTGCCTGAAGTAGAACAACTGGAAGAACTAAGTCACCAGAAAGGTATCGACGCACTTGGGCACTGATGGCGAGGCCGAATGCTTTCCTGCTTTGCTTCACTCTGTTCTGAAAGAAAGGTTGAAGAAGAATGCTCTGGAGAATCAAAATCTCTAAGTTCTGATCTCTGTATTCTCTCATGTCTCTGTCCCTGTGTTATGAGAAAATTAGTCTATTTATAGACTTGGGCTCTTGTGCGTAAAAACTTAGCCAAAGTTCTATCTTTACGCTAACAACTGCCATCCACGATCGAAGCCAACCTCTGCATATGTTGACATGTGTCCCATTTCAGTAAGAATAGGATGCATGTACACACGTTCTTCGAGAAGAATGGCATGAAAGCCACGTAGGCAGACCACGTTCCAAGCTGGTGGAGGAGAATAGGGCGTAAAAATAGCCTCAATGTACTCTGATCGTAAAGCAGTAGATTAGGCGTAAAATAGCCTTGACATAGACTTCCCGCGTAAAGTGGTTGTTAAATAACCTTGAGCGTAAAGTAGCTCAAATAGACTTTACGCACACGTCAGCTGTTGAGCGTAAAAGCTCGTATAGTCTTCGTGCGTAAAAGAAGCCATAGTGTGAGCGTAAAGTAGCTCAATCCACATACTAAACGATAACATTGGTCTCTGTATAAAACAAATCCCTTTGTGATATATGCTATCATTAAGATCTCCATGTCAGTGTTTGCATTAAATGCGAGATTTGACAGTTTTGTCCAGCGTAAGAGTGGATGATCCGTCATTAGCGTAAAACCATGGGTATAGACCCGAGCGTAAAGTGATCAGCCTGCTTTAGGCGTAAATTAATTAGCCTTATCTTGGGCGTAAAGAGATTAATCGTTCTGTTTGGCGTAATACCAATCACTTATGAATGAAATGATCCATCTCTTTGACTCTTTCTCTGAAGCACTTTTATGCTCCTACAAGACCCCCTTCAAAGTTTTCAAATCTCTAAAATTTGAAACACTTTGAACAGAAGCGTAAAGTTGAGATTTGACCAGTCAGCGTAAAATTTGGGTACGCAACCGTCATCTGCGTAAAAGTGGGGATGTCCAACAGTCGGCGTAACATTAGGGATATCCAACAGTCGGTTTTTGAATATCTCTATAAATAGGTCTTTCCAGAGAGAGAAAACACTTTTACTCATCTTCTCAAATTCCTTTGCCCTTTCTTTCTTCGAAACCCTCACTTTGATCCGATGGCTCCAAAGAAATCATCTACCGCCAGCAGCAAGGGGAAGAAACTTGCCGCCGATTCGTCGTCGGTTGACCATACGAAAACTTCCATTCAGTCATCAACGCCACATCGAAATCCCAACCCTGCTGTAGCTCCGCCTATAATGGGTAAAACCCTATTCTTTGGCTGGAAAAATTCGTCGAGGAAGAAGAAGATAAGCCAAACTTTTGGCTTTTTACGCCCACGTTGTACGTGTTAGCGTAAAGCTGAAACAACAACATACGCCCACGTTGTTCGTGTTAGCGTAAAATTTGGATTTATGCCCACAATTAATGTGCTAGCATAAAACTTAACTACGCTCATGTTCATACATGCCAGCGTAAAAAGTTATATTACGCTCATATTACTATGTGGTAGCGTACAATTCATCAATTACTGAGAGACTTTGTCGAACAAAGTCTTCATAAGCTTTCATCAACTTTTAGTAAGCGTAAAAGTCAACATCTTCAATCATAAAAATTTTGAACTAACTTGATCTTTTTTGTTATTTTACCTGTGGATTGGCAAGTTCACCCTCTCGCAGAAGTTTTCGGATCGTCAGTTGGCATGGTGGGTTCGAACTATCTGGAAGATTTATCTCATGTCCAATTTCTTCAGTCGAACCCTGAATATCCAGTAGAGAGGGCACAACTGATAGCAGCTCAAGGGGATAGAATGTTGTTATCCATGATGAATGGAGATTTGTTGACTTCACTAGATGCACAACAATTTTTGAAACCGGCCTTCTTGTTTGGGGACGCCATTAACTGTAAATCCCAGACACACCCTAAGAAGGAGCCTTGGGTATTCAAGTTTGGGGATAGAGCCATGTATCTCCCAGATATGGATAGAGATTATCCCTTGTCAGCATTTTTCCATGCTACCCACCATCGACAAATGCTGTGGAATTTGACTCCTAATAGTTATAGAAGACCAGGTAGAATTGTTTTCAAGAGAGAGCATGCTAATGACATAGGGTATTTTGCTAGTGTTCCCAATGGTGGTGTCACTTCTATTTTTGGCCTCATGCTGGGAGCTAATCCCAGTGAAGACTCAGGTTTAATTCAACCAGTACAAACTCCGATGTTCGTCAACGAATTTATGAGGGCTGCTGTATTGTATCCTCAAACGAATCCCTGCCCAGGATGGTTGACTCCGTTCAACCAGAACTGGATCCAAATAAGTATTTGGATGATGAAAAACTTCGAGGCAGAGTTGAAAGACATTGGTTTATATGAGGCGATAGCTTCCACTAGTCAGGGTATTCCTTCGAACGGAAATCTTTTTCTGGCCTTGATGGAAATATATATGAGTTCGACTGGAACTTTTGCCATCCCGAAAGGCAAAATGGGCCTTGCTCTTCATGAGATGCAGTTCATCTCGAAACTGCCGATGGGGAAAGAGCCATATGAGGAATACGTTCCTTCCAACAGAGAACTGGCTGAAATCAGACAGACTAATCCTCAATTAATTGAGGTATACGAGGAATTGATGTGTCACTACATGGTGTGCACCACAATGCATGAAAGTCCATCTCATTTGGCATACATCAACAAATGGACGACTTATCTCTTCTTTCATAAGGATAAGATATCTAAGGAAGACAAAGAAAGATTTCAGGGAAACAAAGCTCCGGCAATCAACATAGACTCGACAATCCCTTCTAACAAAACTAGGGATATGACGATTGCCTACAAATTCCCTAGTAAATATCTGTCTGCAAAGACTGGGGAATTCCCTGCCGGGACCGAAGCCGTGAGCTTTCTTAGATATGGTAGCCAAAAAATCTCTCGGAGAGCTTTGTTGGCAGGCTTTCTTTCTTTATGGTTGAGAAGATGGGTTGTACCGGGTATTGGTACAGTTGATAGAATCTACCGTAGTGTGTTATGGCCGGCTGTACGTCTGGTTTTTAAAGTCAGGATTAACCTGCTATCAGCCATGGTGTGTCGAATAAATGCTGGTTTAAGGACCTTCGGCGAGGAGTTAATCAACAATGCTCCTCATCGGAATGTTTTTCCTAGATTAGAAATGCCCTACACTTATCTGATGGGCTGGCTGTTGCATCACAACTGTAGATTGTTACCACCAGGCCCAGGTGATGATACGAGGTCTTCCTCCAAAAATTTAGCAAAACTACATGGATCGCTACGACTGTGGCGGATACCCGAGCAGTTCTGAACTATTCTTATGGTTGGAACTTCTTCTGTACCCGACCGCAAGTTCCAGCAGATTGCTTTGGCATTCAGTTTGAAGATGAAGTTGAAGGAAGAGCGGTATTGCCATCATCAGCTTCAAATGGCTTCAATGCATTAGGCCTTCTCACTTGATATATAGAAATGAAGGTAATTGTGCGTTTGAACCATATCTACCCCGTAGGTTCTCTCGCCAATTTGGATATGATCAACTTCATGTTGGCAATCCTTCCACTAGCTTCTATCATTATGGGAAGCTAATCGACGGTGCACGAGCATGGAGATATTTCAGAGCTGCATGTACTGGCGCTAGATTCACCATATCTACAGCCACTAGTACAACTGAGCTACGTATACTTCATACGTATGCTCGTTTCTATAGTCTATCCGTTCTTTTAAACACGGTTATAGTATGCAAGGAAGTCTTCGGTGGGCTCAAGAGGGAAACGTTGAAGAGCCTATCAGGATAGCCCCCAACATACCAGACAATACTGCCGTTATAGATAAATTTCTGGCAGTAATTCCCAGAGGAGCTGGGGAAGTAGCTGCAGGACCTAATTATTGGAAAGCCCCGCAAACGAAAACAGAACACAGATACTACTTCTCTGGTGAAATCTCCAGAAAAGAAGAGAAAATCTACCGCCAAAGGGCCTTCCAAACCAAGAGCCCACACTCCAGAAGATGACATTTCGATTGAAGAAGATCATCTTGTCGGTTCTTCCTCAGTCCATCCTGAGAAGGATCTTCAGCCCCTCCACCAATAGTTGGCTTAGGAACTGTAACACTTTTGTCGCCTGGACGTCTTAGCACCTCACTCCATTTATCTTTGCCATCCAAGGCACAAGCTAGAAGGTGCTACTACTGTATCCACCACTGATCAAGACCGCATTCCATCAGACGCCAGCTCTTGACTTCGAGGATGATGACTGGGATGGTGATTATGATACATATCTTGAAAAAATGCACATATTCCAAGTATTATACAAAACCTATACGGATATATCATGATTTTGTATACTAACTTATTCTGTTTGTTTTGCAGATGTCATAATTGCACCAAAGCCTATGGTTCCTCCTCCTCCTCAAGAAGAAGACATTTATGAGGAAAATGAATCTGGGGAGGAAGCTTCTCCTTCAGAAGACGCAGACGCGAAGAGGAGGGAGTACAAAAGCATGAGATGGAGCCTCAAGAAGAACATCCTCCATCATTTGAGGCACAACAAGTACAATCTGAAGTGTCTTCTCCTGCTGAGGACCAGCACAAAGAGAAGACTAGAGTCGACCCCAATGTAGGTGATGATGGGGCTACTGGAGGAGAACCTGACTTGAACAAAGAATCAGCTGCAGAAAGTTTCACCACAACTGAAGCAGTGGAAAATCCTGTGGAGCAAATGATTGAAGAAGATGCTGAAGGCTGCTTGAGCCACCAACAGAAAGTGGGAAGTTATAATAACATCCTCTACTATTGTTACTGATCCGGTACAGTTTCTGACAAGCCAATGCCGGAACCTGAATCAGCTCCTGCAACTGTTACCCCATCCATCAATACTACCGTTGCCAGAACTCCAGAAACGGCTGGAGTAACAAATATTGAAGACATTGCTTCTGAAAATCCTAAACCAAGCAGCAGTAACAACAATAGCTCCATCTCAGCTTGTTGTTACACCAACAATATCTGCAGATATTGGAGATACAATCCTCGAAACTTCTGAGAATCAATTGGCTATGACGGTAGTAACAGCAACGACTTCGTCTCATCCTGCTGTCATGCCAACCACATCTGCTCCCGATCTCCAAAGGAAAGATTTATTAGATATTGCCGCCACACCAAGCTCCAGCGTAGAGATGAATCTCCTGGTTGAGATTCATACTGAAACTTTTTATAAAACTCTGGCAACTTGATAAAGATGGTCCTGAATAAGGTCTCAATATGAGATTTTGAAGACAGCAATGGCTCTGACTATCAAGAATGTTGCCATGTTCAATGATGTTGAGAGAGCTGCACATTGGAGAAAATTGTGGAGGACCTTGAGCAGCCGATTGGAGAATATCTCAGGCTATCAAATGAGACTGTTGAAGGCCTTATTCAGGAGAGTATGATGCCTTAACGCTGATTATCTTGCCGAGAGACTACACATAATACAGCTCTCCATGAACACAGTCTGAAGGTTGCCAAAGAGAAGGCCTTTTTGGCTGGCATAAAACCCGCCTGCATAGTCACAGAGTGGCTTATGATGCTTTAAACATAGATATTCAGAACAAGAATGACAAATTGCGAAGTCGAGGCAGAGCTAGCTTGCTTGAAGGCTGAAAGGGAAAGATATCGATGCTCGAAATCTGTACCTCACCCAAAGCTCAATTTTAGAAGAAAACTTTTGGGGATGAGTCGACCATCAGAACCCTTGATGAAGCCAAGGACAATTTGATAATCACCTTTGCTGAACTTTCCTGTATTTGCACTCCTGAAGCTCGACGTGTAGAGGCTACCAATAAGGTTATGAGTTCTCGTGGCAGACGGCTAGAAGAATTAAAGAAGTTGCTCCAAGATGTTTCCACTCCACCTTAAGAGAGTGTTTTGTCATCTTTTTGTCTTATTCATTCTGTAGTGTTTCCACCAGAAATGAATGAAAGATTTGTTTTGTGATCCTATCGTTTATTTGAAATTTTAACAATAGGTAAGAGATAGAAAGCACTTATCAGAGGTAATATGGATGTGACAAGTCTTTTAAACTCAACGTATTATATCTATCCAGTGGTAATATGAACATGATAGATAATAAAATCTTATTTTGTATGAGATAGAAAATACTTATCAGAGGTTATATGAACATGACAAGTTTTCTAAACTCAAAACATTATATCTATCCAGAGGTAATATGAACATGATAGATAATGTAATCTTGTTTTCTGTTTAGAGTATACAATACTATCAGAAGTAATATAATCATGACAGTACGTAAGAACTCAAAGAAAAGTAGATATCTATGCAGAGGTCAAATGGACATGATAGATAGGAAAAGAAGGTAGATTTAGTATTCATCCAGAGGTTATAAAAACGTGATAAATAATAAATCCAACTTTATATACCAATTGGTAAGATAGGAGATCAAAATCCCTCTCTAAAGAGACAAGTAATCAGCTTAAACCAAACTTGGTAGCTGGGGATTAAGAAGACAGATGTCGTATGAAAGAAATAAATGAACCAATGGTGGCTCAAGGGACATTTTCAAATGGCTCGAATTCACCATCAGTTTGAACCATATTGATTGAAATACTTGTCCAGATTCATCATATGAGGAACGAGACATATCAGTTTCAATGAATTGGACTTCTTCTGAATCCGATGATTGCAAAGAGCTAGAAGAAAATTCTCCTTGTATATCGTCATAAAACATGTGGGACGGATCATATCCCAACCCATGACGAGTCTTCTGGTAAAACGGATCACCACATAACGGGAGTCATCTACCTTTGCCTTGATTGAGACCTTGCATAGTCTTCAAATCATATTCCATGTTCTGGATAATCTTGATAGATTGTTGACTATACTTGTCAATTTGGATTCTTCCCTTGTCTTTATCCTTCAGCTCATCTGCCTGAGCAACAGGGATATTTCTAGCCAGGCCAAACACAATTTGGCGCTTGTTTTTTTATCAGACGAAACCACGAAATAAGATTCTTCGTGACGTCTAAAGTTACGCAAGCTTGTGATAAAGCGGCCACAGGTAGAAGATAAGGAGAAGATGTTAGGAACCTTTGAGCATAAGGTCCAACATCTATATGAGGAGGGAAAGAATTTTCCTTATGATCGATGTATAAAGTTTCTTCTGGCTCAATGTTGTCTTTATATCGATGACTTTGATTATCAGAAGATAAAGTCATTCTTTCGATAAACTTGACAGCCATATACTCGAAAAGAAAATCTTCATTGATATCAAAAAGTATAGAATGATCAATATTTACATCATTTACGATTTGACTGCTACGCTTCGGATTAATCATCAGTGGACCATTATCCGTCTTCTGCGTAGATTTGCCAAGATTGACAATCAATGGTGGTTCTGGATCATTCGTACAAGAAGTACGTCCTTTGACCTTAATCAAAAAGGGTTGAACTTGGCTCTTAGTAGGAACATTTACTTATTCCTCAGATGAAGCTTGAGTTCTTCCTTTAACCTTGATTATCAGAGGTTGATCATTAACAGATTGGGATTGGATTCGTCCCTTGACTATGATCTTCAAAGGTTGCTCCTCTGGCGGATCTTCATTAAGAGACTGATCCTCAGTGGGTGATTGATCTTCAGCCATGTCTGATATCTCTTTCACATGCTCTTGTCTATAAAGCCTTGAATCAGAAAAATAGGCTTCGACACCCTTGAAGGGATTGATATCAGCGAACTCAGTCTTCACGACTCCTTGGGAATCCACATACTTAAAGCATTGGTGGAGAGTTGAGAGTACAATATTGTGCTCATGAATCCACGGTCTCCCTAAAAGGAAATTATAGGAGACGTCTGAGTTGATAACATAAAAAGTTGCCATGGTTCGAAGATCACCGATCTGAATCTACAGACGAATCTTCCCCAATGGTTTGCTCTTGCCAGAGTTGAAACCGACTATCGTAGTACTAGTGTAAGTCAAATCACTAGTAGGAATCCTCAGGGATCTTAGCATACTCTGAAGAATTATGCTAATTGAGGACCCGGGGTCAATGTAAATCCTGTCAATTTCAGTAGATCCAATATACCAGTGTAGCACAAAGGCCTATCATGCTTGTTATGCTTCAACAGCATATCTTCTTGTGTAAAGGTGATGTTGAGAATTGCTTCCATCACACTATGACATTGTGGACATGACACTAGTATATTATCAGGAGTTTGAGTTGAGCCAAGCATGAATTTGCTTGAAGTAAAGCTTCACTCAAAGTCTCTCTGCTTTCTCTGGAAAGGCGAAGCAACTCAAATATAGATAGTCTAGCCGGAGTATTGGCCAACTGAGCCAGAATATCAAACTTGTAAGGCTTCATCACCACCCCCTGACTGGAAGCAGACTTCAGTGGGACGTCGAAGCGCACTGCTTTCTGTTTCCCCTTTTCAACCACGGAAGATTTAGCAGGAACAGGAGAGGGTTGAGTTAGTAGTGTCTCCACTACGTCTTCGGCTTCTTTGGAGGATCCCTCGTAGTCTTTATGGTACTCTTTTTCGGATCTTATACCAGTAAAAGTTTCTTCCTCAGACTCAGGAGAAGGAAGTACCATATTACAGGATTTTATCTTCCCTCTCTTAGCCTTTTTCTTGTGTGAATTGTTACGAGGAACTTCAGAACCCAATCCAACAGTGGAATTTTGACTTTGAATCTGTAAAGGAAGTCGTATTCCTTTATCATAATTCAAACCTTCTGCTTTTGAAAGTCATAACCCATCTTCTTCATGAGATGGACAGATTGTTGACTATACAAGTGAGTGGGCAGCGGACTTTTGACAGGTGTTCCAACAGAGGAAGAGGAAGAAGCAAGACCTTCTGTAACCTCAGAAGAATGGAGAATAGATGTCATTGTATCCACAGGAGAAGAAAGATTCGGGATACGAGAAAGAATCCCTGTCGGAGCTTTTTCATAAGCAGTGAAGACTTGTTGCGCCCGGTATAAAGGAACACTATTCATGGCTAGCCACTGCTGGTGAGTAAGCTTGAGCTTAGTAGGAGGAGCTAGACTTAGAGGACAGATGTTCAGTCCTTTTAGTCTATCTTCTAAAGGAAGGCCATCCCATAGATGATCCAAGTCATCAGGATCTTGAATAACATGAGAAATCATGTTGCAGGTTTTGACTTTCTTACTCTTCTTGGATTTTGAAGTTTTATCTTCATTTTCTAACTCAGGCACTAAGTCAGGATGTACCCACATGATTTCACCATTCTTTAGTGTGAGCGGCAGCAATCCTGCATTTTCTTCTCTGGCAGGCGGGATATTCACGATCTTCATCGTCGCCTTCGGAATTGGATAATTCCATCTGGAACTTGCTGTGGAGGAAAATCTCCTAACTGAAGAGAAACCATATTGGTTGTAACCGTATGGTCATCATTGGTTAAAGCGATAGCACCGCCATTTATCAGCTCCTGGATTTTCTTCTTCAGGATATAGTAAGCACTGGTAGGATGATTAATGTATCTGTAATAGATACAATATTTGGGATTATCAGTTAGATTCACGTCATTGGGCCTCTTTGGCTCTGGAATCTGAAGTTTGCCACTCTTTACCAGACACTGAAATATCCCTGGGATATCACTCTCATCAAAAGAGTATTCTTCCTTTGGCCTGGAAGCTTCCTGACTATTCGGCATTGTTTTATTCTTGGAAAGATTAACCATGAGGGTATCTTTCTTCTTCACATTACGATTGCCGGGGTTATTACCAGGATTACTTTTCTTTCCTCTATCATCTGAGGCAAAAATCATCCCATGTTCATGAGCCAACCTACCATTGGTCTCGGCAGAAACCGCTGCTATGATGAACGAAGCCCAATCTGAGAATTAGGGAACCCGTGAAAACAGCGATGGATGGTCGTAGATTCATCTTGCATGTATCAATCAACGCTGAATCTGGCATACCAGAAGGCATCTTTAAAGTAGCCTGTTGGAAACGTTCGATGAACGTCCGAGTATCTTCTTTCTCCTTTTATTTGATTTCTATCAAGGAGGACATGTTCATGTCCATACCTCCTTCATAAAAGCGGGAGAGAAACATTGCCTTAAATTCATCAAAAGACGAAATACAATTGTCGGGTAAACTTCGATACCAATCATAAGCCGAACCCGTCAGGCACCCGATGAACACTCGAGTGAGTAGAGCGTCATCTTTCTGCAAGTGTACAGTCATAATATCAAAGTAATTGATATATTGACTGTGAGATGCTTTTCCATCGAACAAAACCATAGATTGTGGCTTGAATTTCGGTAGAAAGGGTACATCATTCCAATGAGGAGGATAAGGTTGCTTGATCCCTAACCTCTGGAGCTGATCTTTGTGCCTCAGAACTTCAAACTGTGCTTTGAGCTCACGTACTGCTTGAATGGCTTCACTGGTTTGAGGAAGCACATTTGATTGAATGGTTGTTGGATGTACCGTAACCCCGACTGGAGGTGGTACATCTTCAGGAATGATGGGATCTAGAGATGCAAAATTTTGATTAACGGTAGGCTCTTGAATATTCAAAGGTATTTAGCCCCTTGACTATCTTGAGTTTGTGCTGCTACTGGTACTAGTGTTATTACCGTCGGCTGAGCAGCTTGCTGATTCAAAATTATCTAATGCATGCTTTGCACCATGTTAAGCATGTCTTTTAGTGATTGCTCAAAGGCAGTGAGACGTTGTTCTGTATTAACGGATGAAGTCTCTGGTTCATCTCCAACAGCGTAGGATTCAACCTCTCTTGAAGATACAGAAGGATTTGTATAGAAGTATGAATCCACACTGTCAGTCTCGGACTCAAAAGATTGAGTACCCCCAGCTTTTGAATCAGAAGTCTGCATTTGTCTTTGTCTTCTTGATCGAGTATTTTGATATACCCCCTCAAAAGAATCAAGAAGTCTGTTGAACTGTTGCTGACCTGGAGTTTGGGACATATTCCGTCTTGGACGTCGTCCTCTGTTAGTATGAGACGCCATGTTGACTGATGCATATGACAGCTCATGTTCTTGGTCTTCAGCTTGATGTTGAGGCGGATTAAAACTTAATCGATAAAAAACTGATCGTTTTGAAGCCGAACAACAACAGTTGATCACAACCTGGTGATAATCACAATAATGTTTTTCTTGGAGAAATATCACCGGAGATTGTTTATTCTTACGCTTTTGCATTAAAAATTCACGTAGGTCAGAAGGAGTGGAGAGAGTAGTCTTCTTTATTACATTAGGGGTGGAGAAACATTTAGTACCCTGTGTATAAAGAAGATTATTGGCTGCATTCGCAGAACCAAATTATACATTTCTACGCGTTTCGGAGTTGTGTGCGTAAATCTTAGATTTTTTAGCACGAAGGACTCCATTTTCATTGCGTGTAATTTGTAGATTTGGTACTTTGCGTAGAGCAGTATAAGAAGGCTGTTGGTGTAGAACTGAAGTTTTACCATCATGATTTTTACACTGCATACGTTTAGGTACATTCACATTAGATGTGTAAACATCTTTGTAAATTTTATCTACACTGTCATGGACAGGAGATTTACCTTCACGCGTAGAGCGTAAAAATTGGTTATCTACCACGTCACAGACGGGAGATTTTCCTTTACACGAAGAGCGTAATTTGTGTGTGTCTACCACGTCACAGACGAGAGACTTTCCTTTACGCGAAGAGCGTAATTTGTGTGTGTCTACCACGTCATAGACGGGAGACTTATTTTTACACTCTGAAGCATTAGAATCTGCCACATTACAAATGAAAGACTCATTCTTATGCCTTGAGCGTAAAACTTGGTTTTTACCCACTGAACGTAAATCCTGGTTCTTACGCAGTGGGCGTGGAACCTGATCATCTACACCGTCACAGACGGAAGACAAATTATCACACTTAGAGAGCGACGCTGAAGTAAGGACTGCCTCGTTACGAACGGGAGCCCCTACAACATGAGTGGAATGAATTCCCTTGCTATCAGAAGCAACAGAGAGATCAGTAGCTACTTTGGATTTAGGAATCCAAACATTTCGTGCTTCGCGAGATTTTTGAACATTGGAGCAGCGAGAACCACCCCCAGTTTGGAGCATTTCTTCGTAGGCAGTCTAGTCGAAGTGTACAACCAGAGTCTTCTTGTTCGAACCGAACGAAACATCATCATATTGAGCAATTACCTCCTCGTCAGAGGAGAAGGTCATCCCCAGCAGAGTCGCCATTTTTGTTTCACTTAACAAAATGCCTTGAGGAATTGGCTTTTGAAAATAAAACGAGAAAAAAAGTACAAGAAGTACAAATTTGATTCTGGAAAAGTTTTGCTGTAGAAGTCTGATTCGTAAATGATCACTTTGTTCCTTGGACCATATGATGATGATGAAGATCACTGCCTGAAGTAGAACAACTGGAAGAACTAAGTCACCAGAAAGGTATCGACGTACTTGGGCACTGATGGCGAGGCCGAATGCTTTCCTGCTTTGCTTCACTCTGTTCTGAATGAAAGGTTGAAGAAGAATGCTCTAGAGAATCAAAATCTCTAAGTTCTGATCTCTGTATTCTCTCCTGTCTCTGTCCCTGTGTTATGAGAAAATTAGTCTATTTATAGACTTGGGCTCTTGTGCGTAAAAACTTAGCCAAAGTTCCATCTTTACGCTAACAACTGCCATCCACGATCGAAGCCAACCTCTGCATATGTTGACATGTGTCCCTATCATTTCAGTAAGAATAGGATGCATGTACACACGTTCTTCGAGAAGAATGGCATGAAAGCCACGTAGGCAGACCACGTTCCAAGCTGGTGGAGGAGAATAGGGCGTAAAAATAGCCTCAATGTACTCTGAGCGTAAAGCAGTAGATTAGGCGTAAAATAGCCTTGACATAGACTTCCCGCGTAAAGTGGTTGTTAAATAACCTTGAGCGTAAAGTAGCTCAAATAGACTTTACGCACACGTCAGCTGTTGAGCGTAAAAGCTCATATAGTCTTCGTGCGTAAAAGAATCCATAGTGTGAGCGTAAAGTAGCTCAATCCACATACTAAACGACAACATTGGTCTCTGTATAAAACAAATTCCTTTGTGATATATGCTATCATTAAGATCTCCATGTCAGAGTTTGCATTAAATACAAGATTTGACAGTTTTGTCCAGCGTAAGAGTGGCTGATCCGTCCTTGGCGTAAAACCATGGATATAGACCCGAGCGTAAAGTGATCAGCCTGCTTTAGGCGTAAAGTGATTAGCCTTGCCTTGGGCGTAAAGAGATTAACCGCTCTGTTTGGCGTAAAACCAATCACTTATGAATGAAATGATCCATCTCTTTGACTTTTTCTCTGAAGCACTTTTTACGCTCCTACAGTCGACATCTTCAATATCCTAATGAAGAATAATATGCTCTGATTGCCAGAGCCAAAGTGCCCAGATGAAGTATGTAGGATATACAATCTGAAGTACTGCCTCTACTACCAATTCATCGGCCATGCTACCAAGGATTGTTACATCCTGAAAGGGCAGATACAACGGCTCTTCGACTCAAAGGCTATTACCTTTGACTTCAAAGAACACATGGTGGCGGCCAACATGGTCCCGATTCCCAAAGCAATGATGGAAATCGTCAACCTTCCACTAGCGCATAACCATACGGCCGAAATAACCCAAATCAAGACGGCGAGGGATAAAATTATGTGGGTACACTGAGATCTGATGGACGAAATAGTTTAACCCACGGACCCTCCATCCTCAAGACACAAGAAGAAGAAGAAGGATAGGTCATAATCGACAGAATCTTCTCAATAAGGGAACGCGAGAGAAGCGTATTTCACGGCCAAGGCCCTACGGGCCGATTTCAAAAAAAGGAAACATACGGCTCCTCAATATACCATGTCTCTTGAATAAATTTCTTTTATAAAGCTTGACAATATATCCTTTTATAAGATGTCAAACTCTCTATAAAACGGATGTCGGGATATTAACTACTACATCCATCATACCTCTAGTAATAATATTCACATCCTCACAAAAGAGACGACAGAGACTCTTATCAAAAAGGAGAATTTGTTACATGTTCTAGTTATATATAGGAATTTGTTTTTATGTAGAATCTTGCCACAACTAGGTTCCAAACATTTGCGTACAGCTCCCTCTAGAAGGTCAGCATGGCACAGGTCCTACATATAGCGATGAAATCGAGAGCCTCGCCAGACCTTCCAAGCCTCTTTCGAAAGGCATCCTAGAGAATATGATCAAAAGTTGCTAGAGAGGACGATTTTAGGGAAGCTTCCAATCCCCTTCCCAAGGTTAAGGCCACTCCTCCCGAGCAAGCCATCAACTGCAGTCGCATGGAAGAGGAAGTATGGGGGACAAGAATTTAACCAAAACCTGGTAATCAGCATCCTCCTTGCCCAAGGAAAGAGTAGCATGCCTTCTTCTCCAGGAAGGGTGAAGCTAGAAATGAGAAGAGGGAGAACCCCACTTTTTACAAGATTCACTACTTTTTGGTTCGTCACCACATAAGAAAGAAAATCTTCATGTACAAGGAAGCACATAAGACCATTCCTCACGACGTCAGGAGTACTTTCTGGCACTTCAACCATCGTATCATCTGAAGATTCGACGCTAACCGCCACCATGACTCCTGCTTGATCCGCCAAAAAAGAAAAAAAGGCTCCAGGACATGAGACGAGAAGTGGTACTCAAGCATGGATAAGAGACATAGATGAGATTGTGGAAGAAGGGGTCGCCTAAATCACTATTTATAGCCACAAGATTCATCAAGAGGACAGGTGAAGAGTCACTCCCCTATTAAATAGGAGTAACTCTACGTCTAATGAGGAGCCTATCCTTTTGACTTCCAACCAGACCTAGTAAAATCAAGGAACTCGAGCCTTATCCCTGCCACGATGGCAAGAAAAAGAGAAAATACTACATGCTTGCCACATCAAACCCCCCAACAAAGCCCGAGCGAGCCTAAAAAAAATAAATATATATATATATATATATATATTAACAAAACACATATATTGAAATAGAGAGTGGCTCTAAAAGAGCATTACAAGCGCAGGTGCTAGGCCCAGAACACAAAACGGGCTAAGTCAGAATAGGGTTTTCTATTTTTTTTTAAACAAAAAAGGAAAGAAAAATTCGAATTTTGAAATTTCAAACGGAAATTTCAAACACCCGAAAGGAAAGGTGGGAGCGGGGGCTCTGCTCCACGCGGCATGGGCACAAGGCCCTATGGGGAGTTGACGGTTGCGTGACCCGAGGCGGGCACGAGCCACGAAAGGGGTCTCGGGCCCCGCCCCAGCGAGCCTACCGAGGGCGCAGGCCACGAGGGGGCAGGATGACGTCTCCGGCGCGTGCGCGACCGCCGGATGCGGAGGAGGGGGACGTGAAAACGGCGGAGAAGGTAGGGAGGTTAGCTCCGGCGGAGGAGGGGGACAACAGCCGACGGGGAGAAGGACCGACGAGCAGGAGCTTCGGCGCGGAGACCGGAGCTGAGCGGCGAGGGGCCGGCGAGAACCGGCCGTGAAGGGGACTGTCCACCGGGGCAGCAGAGTGCACGTGCGAGGAAGAGGGCGGCGCGAGGGGCCTCACCCCCCCGGCGGGGCATAGGGCGGGGGCGAGGCGACGAGGCAGGCGGGGGCAGAAGGCACCGGCGAAGGGGGCCAACAGCTCGGAGGAGGAGGGGGCCAACTGTTCGACCTCCGGGGGGAGGGAGCGAGCAGGGAGCGGGCAGTGGCCTCCGAGCGGAGGGAGGGAGGGGGGGAGAGAGGGAGGAGCTGGGGGAACGCCGGGCTCCGGCGGGGGAGGGAGGGGGGGAAGAGGGAAACCTCAGGAGTCGGAGGGGGGGCCAGCCGACGGCGGGGCACGTGCACACGAGGGGGGAGACAAGGGGGTGCTCGGCCGGCGGTGGTCGCTCAACGGCAAGGAGGGGGGGTCTCGAGCATTAGCCGGAGCGAACGCCGTAGCCCGGAGGGAGGCTGGGAAGCGTCCAGGGGAAGGAGCGACGGGGACGGCGACGCTCGGCCAACCATCAGCGAGAAATGAGGGGAGGAGCGCTCCGCAGGGCGCCGCGGAGCCACGAGCGTCCAAGGCAGCTCAGCCTCGAGAGCTCCTGAGGCTGCTGACGAGGGAGGCGCAAGGGCGCCGGGGAGCGCCAGGGGAAGGGGAGCCGAAGGCGGGGGAGGAGGAGGAGCCAGCGGCGAAGGCACCGCGGAGCCATCGGCGAAGGCAGGGGAGTCACCTAGGCCGCCGGGGGCCGGAGCGACCAGGGGGGAGGGATGGGCCGCTGCAGGAGGGGAGCGGCAGGGGGGCACGACGGGGAGGCGAAGACCGTCGACAGGGGAGGGGGAGGCCTGGCTGGAGGGACGATGGGGAGGAGGGCCGCCGGGGGGAGAGGATGCGGGCCTGACGGAGCCAGGCACGGCGCCGGCTGGGGTCCAAGGAGGAAGGAAGACGGGGGGCCTCCAAGGGGGGAGGGCGGAGGAGCGGACTCCCGACTCGGGACCCGAGGACGCCGGTGCCGCCGAGGGCGACGTCGACGCCAGTGGGGAGGAGGGTGGGAGGAAGAGGGTGAGGAAGGCCGATGGGGGCACTCCGGCAAGGAGGACTCCCCACAAAAGCAGGTGGAGCGGTCCTCCGCTGGAGCGCGGCCAACCGGCGAGTGGCGAGGGGGGACCACCACGGGGGAAGACGGCCGGCGATGCGGCTGGGCCCAGGAAGCCGACCGGCCCTGGGATCCCGACCACCAGGAAAAGGGGGAGGGGGTTGGCGAGCAAGGGGGCTCCATCCATATATATATATATATATATATATATATATATATATATATATATATATATATATACGGAGAAGTACAAAAAAAGGAGGGAGGATAGATTCAAATGTCCACACAAAATTCTTGAAGTTGCTGACGGAGAGAAGCTACGAGCTGTTCCCTCTTCTCACAAGCAATATGCCTAGCTTCCAGCTCGATGACAATCGAGTCTTCTATGCGGGTATGGGAGGCAAGCCTATCCTCCAGATCTCTCACTGTAGCCTCCATAGAGGCAAAATATGCACTGATCTTCTCCAACAGTTGACTGGTGGCTTCCTGATCTCGGATAAGGCCAGTCAGACGAAGCTCCAGCCTTTGGTGTTCTTCTTGAAGCTTTTCCACCTCTATTGTAGTCATCATCATCTCTTGAGCGACGAATTCTCGCTACGAAGATATTCGCACCGATGCATCAGATAACTAGCGATGCTTCTCATCCAACTGGCCATTTTTATGACTAAGGGCACTCTTACCTTTAGCATAGATCGCTTTTCCTTTAGTAGCCTTATCAAGTAGACGATTGCGCTCGAAATAGGCTAGTGCATCTACATCAGCCTCCTAAGCATATTGAAGCTAGTTGAGGCACTACTTTGCTGCTTATGCTTGACGAAGAGTGATTCGGCTATGCGCTCCAAGCAAGGGAAAGCTTAGAGGGTTTGGATTTGGCCCTCAACTCCATGCTTAGCCTAGGAGAATAGGAGACTTATTGCTAGGAAGTCCTGGATCCCCTACTTCAGAATTAGGTCGATGGTTCAGATTTGGATCTTAGCCGTACTACCCATGTCATCAGGAACGGACAAAATTGAAGGGGTCATGATCTCCTCCAGAGGGCTGATGCCCGAAGTGATGGATGAGAGGAATAGCCTACCAACCATCTTCGCTAAAATAGCAGACCCAGAAGCGGTAGCATCCGATAGCAATACATGTATGCTAGAAAGCCTGGCCAGAATGGTCTTTACAGAAGGAACCTCGGTGCCATCCATACCAGAACCAGAAGCGGGCACAAATGCCCTGGCTTGTAGAAGAGATTCATTGGTGGTCCCCGTACGAAATGGAGGAGGAGGTACACTAACTGCTCCTTCAACCATAGTAAAAGAGATACAGGAGTCGGTTCTCTCCAAAAACTCACTGGCGCTCGCTACTGAACCGACGTCAGTTACCTCTACGCCCCCAATTTCAACTGGCAGAGAAGGTTTACACCTCCCTATGACTCGGTGGTCTTCCGTCCCTTCCCCGACATTCTCCTCAGCCTCAGATGGAACCAAGAAAAAGAAGTACAAAGTCCTAGGATGACCCAGTATACCCAGGGATTCTGGTGTTCCTCCATAGGGGGTTTCATGATCCCCCGACACCCCCGACGATTGTGGTGATCATGAAGCTCCTACCATGTCTTCCTCAGATCCATCCTCAAACCCAATTACAAGGTATACCAAGTGGTAAGTAGGACTCTGCTTCCCTTATGCCTGCACCAAATCAAATACAACTAATAAAAAAAGAAAGGAAGACGGTGAGCCAAAAAAGTTATTCGAAACTAGACTACCTTTAGACCTCCAGGGCCCCTGGTCTATTGACGATTACCTTCCTCAATGTCTTGGTAGCACGCTATAAAACTATTTAAATTGGTCGCTTTCCTGGCCTCCAAGGACTGCATACATCTGGCACCGCATGCTGTGAATTATCCCGACAAAATCGACTGAAATCAGATCTCTTCCACGGAGGCACGTCCGCAATAAAGCTACACTCAGGAAGTTGCTGAGGATAAGAAGGTGTCACGACCCACACCCGATTTAGGGGCACAAGCACGTGGGTACGTCTAGCCTATGCCACAGTATCTGCAGTAGAATGTTGTATAGGTGGACAGTAATATCTAACATCTAACAGAGATAGAATATAACCTGCCAATGATATACTCTTCTCCGCATGGAGGAATAATATGACATCTATAACATAAACCCAATCACATAATCTAAGGAAGATAAAGCAAGATATTGATAGAGATAATGAAGATAAAAACTGAATATTAGCATGTCACAATACAATAAGTATATAAGTCTATGTCAAAATAATACATATCTTGAAATAACATAACAGATCCAAATGTATCAATCTGGAGACAAATCCAGCAAAACTAGCTAATAACTGAGTTACTACTGAAGGTGTATCCTCAATGAGCACCGGCTCCACGGGAGTCTCCTGAATCACATCATCATCTATCCCTGGACCATAGTAGGTCAGGCAAAAATCCTCTAAGTCCTCTAAAAAAATATTATCCAGTCAGGATTAGAGCGAAGTACAAACACTAATAGCAGTTCCAATTAATTGACAAGTGCTATGAAACAGTAAATAATAATATAACACTTGATCAGCAATTTATGAGGGATAAGGTACAAATAGAAGAAACAGATAAATAAGGAACAATAAATGTAATAGGAATAACATATAAGTATGTAAAAAATTAGACAGATGTGTGATAAGTAAAAAACCTGTCATTCAAGTATACAACCAGCAAGTATAGAATAGAATAATCTAGAAAAGCTGTATCTAAACCGGTATTTTGAAATACCAAGTTGACATATGAACGACTAGGGGATAATATCCGACAAACTACACGTGCCGTATGTGGCTGCTATTATTCCAGTAAGACCATGGAATATAAAGGGTATATTCACACGTCTCCTAGGTGTTTCCCCGCCCGACTAGTCCTCATGGATCAAGGCCCCGATACGAAGAATCTCAACAGTCTAGAATAGATCATTAGGCCAGAAAATATATTAGTCCGGTTCATTGGTCTAGTAAAAGTCAATTGGCCTGAAACTACGTATCTCAAGACAATAAATCCATACTATACCAATCCTTGTACCCATAATGTCAGGAATCAAATAAGATACTAATATAAACATGTATCACAAAAAATATCAAATAATAGAAACTATCAGAGAATGTACACGCTTGTGGTCCTGAGCAACAAATGTGAATCAAGGCCCAAATCACAAAGACCTAAATATGATAAATCAATGTTAATTAGTATTTTGGTGTGTTAAACATGGATATCTAAGATGAATATGCATTCTAGGTCAATACTAGGTCTCCGTGGTCAAACTAGGTCAATCTTGACTTAAAGGTTGACTTCTAGGTCAAACTAGTCAACACTAGTCAAAACTAGGTTATACCTAGGTTTCTAGGTACATATATTCATTTCAAGTCGATCCTAGGTTTTCTAGATCTTGGTTGCCCTATAGGTTGGCTCATACCCATACCTTATGGCTCGCCTTAACACTACGGTACTTACCTTTATCTAGGAATTTACCTTTCCTACCTATCTTGGACATATACCATATCCCTAATTTATATATATCATAACCATACAACTACTTGTCCACGTATGTCTACTCTATCTGTTACATCTCTATCATAAATACCCTTTTATTATACATGTATATAAATTACTTATAAGCCATATTTGAATAGATAACCATATACCCTATGCACAATGTATCTATGTACCTTATCCAAATCCTTTCCATTTGATAATATATATATCCTTATCCTATTGACTAGTACATAGGCATGTACAAATATCCCTACCCTAACCAATCATACAGATATATTAATGTATCTATACCAATATACCTATACATCTATACGCTCTAACCGCTTGAAGTCACCTTACAAACACCCATATACATATACCTACATATTTCTATACTGGAGATCTGTTTGCACAGACACACACACATATTTGCACTACTTACTAATTGATGCACACTAGCACCCCTGCATCCTAAACTCACTCACAGATATATATACAATATATGATTTCCTCCCTTCACACTGGCAGACAGTTCATGCATACATATGTAATGTGTATGCCCAACTGTTGCCCGTTGTTAATGGCTCCTATTACACTTGCTCACACAAATTTAGGAACCCAACCTAATTGTGCAGTACACAAGTTTATCCCAGGTGACACACACTCTTGCATTTGCCATCTGCCTATACAACCCCTGTACCCCTATATCTTCCATCTACCTATTTTTTTCCTATTGTGTTGCCTACACATACTACTCCCCTACACTCAACACTCATATTCACACACAAGACATCCCTACTGTTGTACAAATAGCAGGATATACATGCTTTCCTTGTGATGGCCAAGTTGCTCTCTCTCCTACCCTATACCTGACTCTCACCAGGCTACTAAAGCCCCTGCCCCTTCTCAAACTCCCTAATACTTTTGTTATCTGCCCTTTCCCCTGTGTAGGTGTTACCTGCTGTTGCCTAATGCATAGCAGTGCATTGCTACTGTGCACGACATATGTGACCCTTTTCTCTTCTCTCTACCTATCTTTGTACCAATCCATTTAGCTATCTATCTACCCTATGAATACACTCAATATAAAGACACCTA
Source organism: Iris pallida (assembly GCA_029216955.1). Lineage (NCBI taxonomy): Eukaryota > Viridiplantae > Streptophyta > Magnoliopsida > Asparagales > Iridaceae > Iris > Iris pallida. The sequence goes on along the minus strand of JANAVB010039256.1, from coordinate 3,892 downwards.
TATATATATATCTATTTTTCCTCTTTTCTCTAAGTAGATACACACAGTACAATATATGTATACACTCACTATACACATAGGTGCACACTAGGTAACGCACTACACTGTCACACTACAGTCCTAAGATACCTACACCCAAACATATGGGTGACAGTTAACCATACACACCCTATCACACACCTAGGCATGAATTTGACACACACAAACCTATAGTCTCTAACACACACTATGACATATACACCTCCAAAGTTCATCACAAGATACAACACCCACACACAATCTCTCATATCCTTCTATTCATATGTGGCTACATATAGTCACATAAATATGCACCTATAGGTTCATACATGCACATGACTCACACAAGTGCTGCCCAAGCAGCCTGTACAAGGGCCTGCCCTGCTGCTGTAGGAAATTACCTGTTTGTGCAGGGATCAAGTCCTACTTCTATCCTATTTTCCTGATATACAGACTCCTTAGCATACTACTTGTACACACATGTATGTATATGGGTGTCCTCTACCTACCTTTACTGTTGATGTTACCTGTGCTTCTATTGATGCCACTGCTCTATATCCACTGCATTAGCTCTGCTGCTAAGCAAAGCTGCTGCCTCTGCATTTTATTGTTGCTACTGTGCAATCCCTACACATAGGAAGCAAACCCTCACTACTGCTGCTTGGCCTGTGCATAGGCACAAGGCACTACTGCTTGTGCACTGACAGTAAGTGGGAAAGAAACCCTTGCTCTCCTCATACTTCTCCTTTATCACTCACTCTATCGCCCTATTACACTCTTGCAAATCTTGTTTTCCCCTCGTACCTTAACACACTCTCACATTGCACAGGAGACCCACTCCTCTACACTTTTACATAACCCTCACCTAGGTGACACTGGAATTGTCATAGGCTTCTCACACACCATATTACACTATCACTCATGTGCACTACCTACACTACACATTCACAGGAAACACACTAACACACTCATACCCACACATTATATGCAATAGCACTCCATAACTTCTCTCACACCTGTATGCACAATACTTCCTCTTAGACACATGCACAGTTTGGTACCCTAGGACACACTTGCACTCTCACTAGTGCAATATCACACATGTATACTCATGTGCACACTCAATGCACTCCTACACACATGTATGGCCCTCACATGTATATATACACTAATGTACACACACATACACATATTTACACACACACACACACAGATATATATATATATATTTATATATATATATATATATATATATATATATATATAATAAAATATATATATATATATATATATATATATATATATATATATATATATATATATATATATATATATATACTATACACACACACATATATATATATATATATATATATATATATATATATATATATATATATATATATATATATATATATATGTGTGTGTGTGTATATATATATATATATAAAATATATATATATATATATATATACACATATATATATATATATATATATAAATAAAAAATAAAATATATATATATATATATATATATATATATATATATATATATATATATATATATATATATATATATATATATATATATATATGTGTGTGTGTGTATAGTATAAAATATATATATATATATATATATATATATATATATATATATATATCTATATGTGTGTGTGTGTATAGTATAAAATATATATATATATATATATATATATATATATATATTATATATATATATATATATGTGTGTGTGTGTGTGTGTATAGTATATATATATATATACTATACACATATACATAACATATCGCATATCCAAATCTAACCATACGTATCATGAGATACCATGACACGACACCATGTATCCTATTTAGGACACGTACCCCGAATCTTAACTCCAAAATGGCACAAAAATCCCTTTGGGGACACGTGTCGAACACTTGGTGCACAAGCTTGTGATACGTCCAAGATACTCTATCAAACCTTGTCGGAATCCTACCAAACATCATAAGCAAGTCTACAATATACATATAAACATAATTAGTACAATTCTAATTTGTATCAAGTGTCATTTGCAATAGGACATGTGCAACACAAGTGTAGGAGGCCCAAAACCCCAATTTGATTCTGTATCCTATCGTATCATGACACAACCTACTTGTATCTATTTGTGGATATATTACTAGCCACACATATCATTTACAAGTCCATTTAGCCTATTAAACCATATGACAAACACTTGATGTACCATTCTCGGATTTTTCCAAAAATGGCACAAAAAGCCTATGTAACATCTACCAACAAGGTGATTAGTGTCTAGTTCTTCCCCCTATGGGTACCCATAGTCCATGGGTGAGTTTTCTAATAGTGTCATGCATGCATTGGTGTCTAAACTAAAAGAAATGATAAGTAGTTTACCTATTGGGAGATGAACTTCCCATGAAACACCCAAATGGACACAAGTATCAAGTAGGACACAATCCTTCTAGCTATTAGCCTCCTCCTCTTGTGCTCCTTGGTCTCCAAGCTCTAAGCAAGTATCGAGTAGGACACAGGAATTGTCATAGGCTTCTCACACACCATATTACACTATCACTCATGTGCAATACCTACACTACACATTCACAGGAAACACACTAACACACTCATACCCACACATTATATGCAATAGCACACCATAACTTCTCTCACACCTGTATGCACAACACTTCCTCTTAGACACATGCACAGTTTGGTACCCTAGGACACACTTGCACTCTCACTAGTGCACTATCACACATGTATACTCATGTGCAAACTCAATGCACTTCTACACACATGTATGGCCCTCACATGTATATATACACTAGTGTACACACACATACACATATTTACATATATATATATATACTATACACATATACATAACATATCACATATCTAAATCTAACCGTACGTATCATGAGATACCATGACACGACACCTCGTATCCTATTTAGGACACGTACCCCAAATCTTAACTCAAAAATGGCACAAAAATCCCTTTAGGGACACGTATCGAACACTTGGTGCACAAGCTTGTGATACGTCCAAGATACTCTATCAAACCTTGTCGAAATCCTACCAAACTTCATAAGCAAGTCTACAATATACCGATAAACATAATTAGTGAAATTCTAAGTTGTGTCAAGTGTCATGTGCAATAGGACATGTGCAGCACAAGTGTAGGAGGCCCAAAACCACTAAATTGATTCTGTATCCTATCGTATCACGACACAACCTATTTGTATCTATTTGTGGATATATTACTAGCCACACATATCATTTACATGTCCATTTAGCATATTAAACCATATGACAAACACTTGGCGTACCATTCTTGGATTTTTCCAAAAATATCACAAAAAGCCTATGTAACATCTACCAACAAGGTGATAGTGTTAGTTCTTCCCTATGGGTACCTTAGTCTATGGGTGAGTTTCTAATAGTGCATGCATGCATTGGTGTCTAAACTAGAAGAAATGATAAGTAGTTTACCTATTGGGAGATGAACTTCCCATGAAACACCAAATGGACACAAGTATCAAGTAGGACACAATCCTTCTAGCTATGGCCTCCTCCTCTTGTGCTCCTTGGTCTCCAAGCTCTAAGCAAGTTTCAAGTGGGACACAAGAATGTCATAGGCTTCTCACACCATTACACTATCACTCATGTGCACTACTACTACACATTACAAATAAAACACAAACACACTCATACCCACATTATATGCAATAGCATCCATAACTTCTCTCACACCTGTATGCACAACACTTCCTCTTAGAACATGCACAGTTTGGTACCCTAGGACACACTTGCACTCTCACTAGTGCAATATCACACATGTATACTCATGTGC